>VZSV01000042.1:4854261-4872113 GCA_013398735.1 Nothocercus julius
TTTTTTTCTTTTTTTATCTTAGACCGAAAATAGTTTAGGAACTAGGCAGTCTGAATGAGATGAATTTCATTCTTGATATTTCTTGGTGCTGCAAGCTGGGCAGAAGAATTCACAAACTTATTTGATCTTAATGGTTTTGTCTAATGAGTAAAAGTCCTAATCACACAGGGATATTGTGAAAATAAAGTCATTAATGATTATGAGATGCTTGGATACTGTGGTCAATATAACAGGAAAATCAATGAGAAAATAATTCTGTAATCTGAACCCACTTTGACCTGTATGTGTTAAGTAGTGTGTGGAGCCATCTGTTGAATGTGAAATGCCGTATAAACAACCCATCTACATCACTGAATGAAGCAAAGGGCCTGTGAAAACAAAAATAACCTCGTAATTAAAAATGTATTTGAGTGATATTATAGTATTACCTTACAAAGTATGGCCGTAATGGGGCTGAAGTAAAATTGCTTAAACCATCTTAATTCTTACATTTTCTAAATCAGTGCTTGACTTTCTAACCCCAGCATCCTCTAACTGTTCTTTGAATGCAGGAAGATACATAAAAAAAAAAAACTCATAAAATTTGATGGTATTCGTGCTTCTCATAACGTGAATCGAGAGCAAAATGAATTTTCCACCATTTGTGGAAAACTGTCTCTTTGTAAATACAAATGTTCTATGTGCATAAACTAGAAAAATAATCTCCCTGTTGTCACTCTGATGAACCCAGACCATTATCTGAGAAGATAACTTTCCTTTCATACTGAACGAATCTTTGACTGTATGGTAAAGCCTATTCCAGGTCTCAGATACGTACATTTCCTACACCTTTATCCATCTCTTAAAGGCTCTTTCATCTCTCATCTCTCATCTCTCTCTTAAAGGCTATGAATTTTTAATGATAAAAAGAAGGATTTAATACATTTTACCTTGGTATTCGCTAGGTGAAAAAAGCACATTTATGTCAAATGAATTTGCATGTGCTTGACACCTGTAAGAGTTGACATCAACATTTCTGAGGCAAAGCACTTTCTGGAAGGCAACTTTGGTCCTTTGGGTCTTAATCCTTCTACAGTCATTGGGTACAGCATAACTGTGACAAAGCAATCTGCATCTTCAGATACTTCAATGAAACCTGGTTACAGCACAAGCAGAATGATCATCAGAATGACCAGAGTACAGAGAAACCTGAAACCAGTGTAGAAGCGAGAGTGATTACTCTCCTTAGGCTGTCACCAAAAGGAGCATTTCTTCTTTTCCATCTCCCCACAACTTGGCTGTTTCCTGGATGTGAACTCTAAGGACATTAGGGTTACTAATCAGGACATTAGGTTAATAATCTGATGGCAACATATCCTGCTTCAGGAGCAGCACAGGAAGAGAATTTCCCAAGAAGCAGCACCCATGGTACACTGAATTTTAAGTCCTCTAAGCATGTAAACAAATGCAACACTTCTTGGGCCATATTCTGTCTATAGTGAAGTGGAGCAGCTTATCACCATCTCTACTAATTCTGTTTAAAAATAAAATAAATAACAGTGCTTCTGTTGCATTTTTTTTGAAGGGCCAGCTAAACTTTCCTTATTTTCTCAAGTCCCATAGTGCTTACACGAGACCTAGGCACTGAACCAATCATTTAGTGATTTAGTAATTATAATGCTGGCTTGAGACAACGAATGTCTCTTGGGACCATTGTTATTTTTGGGGTCCCATTCCAAATTATTATTGGAAGAATATGGTTCACATTTTATTTTTAAACAACCTGGAACATTAGTTTTTTAAATAAGCCAACTGAGCTGTCAGTCCATGTCTACATAATCTGGCACTTGTCTTATACCGTGTTATAGTATATATCTGGCAGTATTATTAACGTTTGAAAATTCCTTTACAGCTGAAAAATGCTGTAAAATATCTAATTTGTGTTAAGCAATAGGGCAAGGGGATAACAGTTACAAATTGATACACAGGAGGTTTCATCTGCATATGAGGAAGAGCTTATTTGCTGTGAGGGTGACAGAGCCCTGGAAGAGGCTGCCCAGAGAGGTTGTGGAGTCTCCTTCTCTGGAATTCTTCCAAATCTGCCTGGATGCCACCCTGTGCCACGTGCTCTAAGTGTCCTTGCTTGAGCATGGAGGGGTGGGCTAGATGATCTCTAGAGGTCCCTGCCAACCTTAACCATTCTGTCATTCTGTGATTCTGTGTAAGTAAGTGGCACACAACATGCTTGTGGGCACCAGACAACTGTTAAGATTGAAATTTACTAACAGTCCACAAAATTTGTTTGAAAATCAGTATTCTACAGGTCTTAACTATTATGTTACATGATAGAGAGCTCCCCTCCACAAGTACGTAGGAGTCTACAGAATCAATGGCAGGTGGAGGAATGCAAATACAACCCTGCTCCAGATGCTCTGAGGCCCACCCCAAGAGAACCATCAGATGGACCCACCAAGGACTCATCTCCACCAGCACAGAGGAACCCAGAGGAACAATGACAGTCAGGAAAACCCAAATTACCTCATCAGAGGAAAGGACACTCTGTCCCGGCTCCTCTCAGGCCTGTCCCACAACACCATCAGCCCCATGGTCCAGGTGTCAAGCACAGCAAGATGAGTCCACAGGGACAGCTTGCCAGAGCATGCTGCACATGGAGGAGGGTTACTGCGTAGGCCTGTGGGACTTATTGCAGGATAAAGGAGAAGAACATTTTGGGATTGCACAAGACTTGTTATGGGATATTTAGGGGAAGAACCAAAAGTGGACACAGGCAGAGATCAAGGTGATTTTGAAAGGAACAGAAATATTTCCTTGGATGAGGGACCTTATTTTGTGTGAATGAGTGTGCAGAGATCTGAGCTGGAGTCAGACCATTGGCCATGGGGACTACGTGCCTGGTGCCAGCAATGGGAGAGACCTGATTGAGAGAAATTAAGTGCTGGTGACTGGGGTAGGAGGAGACACGTGTTCCTGGGTCCAGTGAGGGAGATCTGTGGACGAGTGTGCAACTGCTAGTGAACATCAAATCGGACTGTCCAGCAAGTAGGAGAAATGACCTGAGAGCCATGAGTGTGTGAGGAAGGGTCTTCAAAGAATCTGAGAAAGCACAGATATTGCAATAACTTTTCGAATTTCCTTATATTTTCAGCTGAATTAAGTAAATGCCTCATATAAAATACCATGAAGACAATCATAAAATGCAAATTCTTTCGATCTTAATGACCAGCTTTCAGGAAGTCTGCATAAGTGACTGTAAGCCCAATAACAATGTCATGGTACATTTTCTGTTGTTCTTAATTATTAGAAAATGAGGACAAAGCAAAACTTATCCTGGTTAAAATTAGATTCAGCCCAGATCATGAGGCAATCATGAGGCACTGGTAACTTTGAAATGAAAGACATTATTACAGAGCGATACCCAAAACAAAGCATAAAGACAATCCTAGCAAATAGCTTGGTCTAGACACAGCAGTTTTATTATTGGAGAGGGCTTTGTCAAGTCCTAATCCAACAAATGGATTGATTGATTAGACAAATTAGTATTTTCCAGGACTATATACAAACAGTGGGCCAAATCCTCAGATCTGCAAAATCCATCTGCGAATATATTTAGAGCTATTTGATTTTTTTTCCTTCTTTTTTTAGTACTGCACTAAGTGCTAGAGTGATAAGCAAAATCTTATATATCCTCTGTACATTTTTAGATGCAGTATCAGTCTAACCCCTACCCCTGACCCTGCCAAATAAATGTTCTTCTGTAGAAACCATTCCTATTTCTCTGCATAAAGCACCTCTGCATAAAGCAACTCTTTTTCCACGAGGTGATTCACTCTCCATTTTCTGTCAATCCTCAGCTTTTTGGATAATAATGCCAAAAAGGAAAAACAATTTATTGAGACTGTGGGGCTGTGATTTTCTGCTGAGGGGGAAAAAAAGAAAAGAAAGAAAAAATCTTCCTGGGAAGCAAACTGAGAGCTACAACTCATTTTCATCTTGATAATGAGCAAACAAGTATGACTTTAACTTGTTGTTGACCTTTGCTGTAGTTGGATCAGTGATCTAAAAGTCATGGACTAAATATATAACATTATTCACATCAAACTATCCTTATGTATGGAGGGGGGAGCACATTATACTATTTATAAAACTTCCCCACATGAGCAGAGTTCTGCAAACATTAATCACAACAGTGAGAATGAGTCTATCCATGCACCCCTTCAAGTGATTCATCCCATCTCCTGTGCCTTGGAAGGAGTGGACTGCCCTTTAATGGTGCTAAACGGTTCTTGAACAGCACAGCCAAGATATTGACATCGAAACATTGGTTCCTCTGGCCTTCAAGACCTGAGATAAGTGCTGGACACAGGCTCCCTCTCGGGAAGCCCATGCAGTGACCAGGTATTTCAGACTAATTGCTATGTGACTGAGCCAACGTGAAAACTAACTACCTGGGAATTGCCATAACTTGTTGTGAAAACACATCTGTATTTTCTAAACTTAAAGATCTCCAGGTGGTGTCAAATTAGCCTGGTTCTTCTCAGATCCCTTGGGAAGAACTGCACCGTCTAATTTCCCTTGCTACTAATCAAACTATTAGCCTGAGTGTTGAACATAGTGTTAGTCAAATCCCAGTTGCCTGTAATATTTTGGCCCTATACTTCCATGTTCTTGTAGATACATTTCAACATTATTAGCTTATTAAAATTGTGGCCCTATTAACTTTATTAACTACCAGAATAATGATTAGAAGGTGCAGCAGAAAATGTTTTGAAGAATTTCTTTTACAGATGATTAACTAGTGTTATGAGATGCGCTCTAGTTGTTTGAACAAATGTAGGATGATATCTCAGTTTTGTAGCGACTGTCCCCATTTCTTTGTAAGAGTATTACATTAGTGAAGTAGCTAGGAATGTGAGATCTTAACACTTTGTTTTCTTTAACTTACCAACAAAGAAAAGTGTCATGAAATAACTGTTACTTTTTTTCTTCATTTTTTTATTTTACTGTTTTAAAAACAAAATTCAATAAAAATTGGTCCTTCTTATAAAGCCTAATGAATCAAATGCAAAGAATGGATGATGTTAAGAGGTGCCTATGGGTGCCTATGCCCCAAGCAACTGAAGTACTGTTTTGTGGAACCATGTTCTCTTTTGCAAGCAAAGTGCCTTTAATTGTTGTACCAAAATTTCTGAAGTGTTTAAATTATTGCACTTACTGTGTGAAAATCTGCCGTCCTTGAGCTCCTCCAACCTCACTAGTTTTCACACTGCTGGTCATTTGCAAGTGTTCAGTTCTCACCTGGATATAGGCCAGGTGCCTGCATTTCCCAAGACCTTTGCACACCTTCTGACGAATCTCTGCATGCTATCGGAGTTGACTTGCCTGGGAAGTAATTTGAACACCTGTGCTTTAGGTATTTACTGCCAAGCTCTACTAGCCAATGTCATAGACAAACATGGCTAATTGGGTATTTTGGTCCTATTCTGTTCCCTCTCTGCTTTCAGAACACTTCATATTTCTCTGAAGTGCCTTTATGTAAAACATCACTGACTTTGGAAGAGACTATATATATAGCACACATTTACAGTTCTGCCCTGAAAACGTGGAACAAGTTTCTGTATGATATAAATCTGAAGTTGTAAAAGGTGACATTGGGAGGTTTATTCTTTTCAACTTATTTTAAAATACATATGGGATAGCCACTTCTTTCAAAACATGAATATTTAATGAGCTTTCATCTCACATTTTTATCCTATCCTGTATTTATTTGCTTGTATTTATATCTTTCCTCTCTGTCTTGACTATGTCATAAATGCATATTGGGTCCTCATTAGGGGGATGTGGAATTTAGATCACTTCTTATAGGTAGGAAAATGTAGTCAGGAAACTCCCACAAGACTATGAAGTAGATGGATAAAAAACAAAGAATATTCCAAGTGGCATTAATGCTAATATCTGCAATTATTTATATCAACACCCACAGCAGTTTCACATGAAACTCTGGTATTTCAAAAGCTACTTCAGCTGTGAATCATGTGAAGAATTTTCTTGACAGGTCAAGGAAAATCAACATATCAATCAACTGTTTATTTCAACCAGAGTGCTTGTTTTTTAAACTATTTTACCAATTAGCACAGCATGCAAAACAAAACTAAAAGAAAGATTTAAAATAAAATACTTGGCTCACTAATGTGATTTTAATTTTGTTTTGAATACCATTACTGAAGATTGATACATTCTCATGAAACATTCCCAAACATTTCCAAAATATTTCCACAAGTAAAATGCTTTCATAAGAATGGCTCCAAGTAACTTAGAGTAACATCAGATCATATAAGCAGCAAATATATATCCTTTTCCTCAAAAATTTCCTTTTCTATTTATTGTACTTCAGCAAAAAGCAGGAACTTGCTTCATTTTTTTTTTTTTATTTATATCCCCTCCAATGTACTTATTTTAGATTTCTCTGTGGTAAAATTATAGAAAGAGAATGCTTTGTTAGGAGAATAATATAATTCATTAAACCAGAAGGGCAAGAAGGAAGAATAATGTAATTTATTAGACCTTTTAATACAGATAAAAAAAAAAATGGGCAACCATTTGGGCACATAGTCTCTCCTGCTAAATTAAATTTGCTTCTATGTTTAGAAATTTCTCATCTAAGTATCTGTCAGTTAAGTCCCCCAGGCAGAATTATAAGTAAAACAAAAAAGCAAAGGACTTCCTGGATGATTTTAAATTTTATACTTCAGTATATAGAGTAGAGGAGATTCACAGATATCCTCCTACAAATGCATTTGCCTATTGCAGAGTTTTGTGAACCTCTTCGTGATGCAACTGCTACCAGTATCCTTTGCTAACTGTAGTCCAAAATCTTATACAATCCCTCGTAATTTCACCTTTCAAAAGGATTTTAAATTGGGGGAATAAATTATTGCTAAGTTAGTTAAAAGTCTCCTAGTACTCATGAAATAGAGAAATTCAACAGAAACAACTGCTTTTAAGAACCTCTCTATTTAGTTTTGTCATTTGGCTTTATCACCTTCAGTGAAATTTGCTTTGCAAAATTTGTCAAGTCTAAGGTGAGACGCACAGGCTTAGCAATTAAGGCCTTGCTTTTATTCCTTTGTGCCAGGTGCTTTGCAAAAGCCATCATAGTGACAATTAATTTAAATAACATGAAATATTCAGTGTACCCAATTCCCTCTTCCTGTATAAATGGCCATTTTAGCTGAGGACTAATCACACAAATGACAAGCTGAATAGTGATAACACATCTTTTCCTCCGGACGAGCAGATACCACTAAATGCAGAACTTTCCTCTGTGGAAAATATGTTCTTAATTTCCTGAGGTCCATCAGAAAAATCCCAAGATAGTGCTCTGTCCAGCAAGCATACCTGTGTGCAATCAACTTCGTTAGAATGAAGGATTGCTCCTAATGGAGGCAGCTCATCTGGGCTCTCAGCTCTCTCCATTTCACTGATGGGTTATATGTCTCTCACCCCGCTCCACATCTGCTGTCCTAAAAGAGGTGCAAAAGTCTCCAGGAGGGACCTTGGCAGGGAGCCAATGAGGCAGGGAGGCCAAAGGCTTTTGGGGTCTCCATGAGGAGCACAGGATCAACCCACTGAGCAGCTCAGGAAGATCATCAGACATAGAATCATAGAATCATAGAATGCTTAAGGTCGGAAGGGACCTCTAGAGATCATCTAGTCACACATCTTCTGGTGGCCATGAGAGTTTGGATATGTAAGGACAGATAACATCCAAACCTCTTCCGTCCAACATAATCGTTTGGAAACAACTCATGATTAAGGGGCTAGGTGCAACTAGAACCGTCAGCCCTTGGGAATGCTAACATATATAAAAGCACAGTTTCTCAGAGGATGCGGAGCTGCAGAAGAAAAGCAAGAGTTTGAAGAATCGAAATACATCAAAACTGCATGTAGACAGGGGAACAAATGAAGGAAATCAAACCAGCAACACTGAAAATGCCTTTGGCTGCCAACAGTGAGAAGTGAGGAGAGAGATATAAAAAATGATCACTGATGGGAGCTGACAAGATCAGAGAGGTTCCTGAGCAGCATACATAATACTGGCAAAACAGCAAGAATAAGAGGTTTTTTTTTTTTTTTTTTTTTTTTTTTTTTTAAGGGAATGCTATGGCTATGAGTTACAGAACTAGGATATAAGGTTTAAAACAGAACTGTTGTCAAAGCATATGTGCACATAAATATATACATGCAATAGGGTAGAAGGTAAGCACAGCTGTCAGTCTCAACATGCACTGAAACACCTGTACATATATCCTTAATACAGAGCATTAAAAAAGGCTCCAAAGTGATGTTAATAAATTTATTTTACTGGATTTAAAATGAAAAGTCATTGGGAATGTCAGCTGCAATTTTCTGTCTTTCTTGGCACTTCATGATCTCTTAGGCAGAAAAAAAAAAGATTATATTGTCACAGAAAAAAAAAAGTTTTTATTGAGACATGTAAAATGTTCTTTATAGAGAAGAAGAAAGATGCTAGTTCAAAACCTAAAGCCTAGTGGTTTATACAAAAGCTTCCTACTGACTGAGTGGGATCATAACGACCAATTGCACTCACTTTATCTATAAAGACATATATTTCAGTTCAGTGAAACAGTAAGAACTCCCTGATCAAAACTTGATGAACAGAACAGTGATGAGACTGGGAATTACTGAGGGAAAAAACTCTGACAAATCAGTAAACAGAAGTTTTTTGTTTTTTTTTTTTTCCCATAAATTAATACTGTAAACCAACATTAAACATTTATTTTACTTTATATTAATGACAGTCCTACACTCATCCCTGCCTTTCCCAGTAGACATTTATGATATTTTAAGTGGCATTCATTGAAATTTTTCCTCTAGGACATTGCAATGTAAACAGAACTGTCAGGTTTATAGAAATCATAGCCAGCAACAAGACAAGCATTCTTCTTACTTACTGTGCAAAGGTAAGGAAGGTGTTTGGCAGGAAAATCAGCTTCACTGAATTAAATCTTTTTGTGTACAGAAACTGTTTCTACAAATTGGGATCTTACGTTTGTCCATCACCTTGGCTCATCTACTCATGTTTTCCAATATGAGAAGAAAAGGTAGTGCAGACAGTACAGGTAAGTGAGTTTGGTTTATTCAATAATGTGCAATAATATTATTTAATGATATACATACAATCTGCACCCAATATGCTGGCACTTACAAGACTACTGATGGTTGTGCACCTGGGAACAAGCATAACATCTATGTGGGAACTTGCTTTCCATCAACTAAGTTTCATTCATGATATAATTTTCTACGTTACTTTTTCTTATCTCCTGAACATATTCCAAGTAGAGAAATGGGACCCTTCCCTCTGAAAGCAAAGGTCTAAAGAGGTGGCAAGTCCTAGGAGAAGCTTCCTCTGGGATTCTCATTCTTCTCTACTATACTTCAGTTTTCCTCCTCGTATCCCCAGCTAACAAGTATATTATCCAGTGTGGAAAACTGGATAGAAAAATCCTGCAAAGTGAAAGGAAAGTTCTCAAATCATATTCCCTAGAGAGTCCTGCAAAGTCCTCCAGGGGCATAAGAGGTTACGGCAGTCTGGCTGAGACACCTCATATTGTTGCAACTGTTGTTAACCCAGAAAACCTGTGGCAATGCAAGGTTTGGAAACCAAGTCTGCTTGCTTTGATCATGCTCTGATGCTCTAATCTCCCACAGCTCTTCTCTCAGGCTCATGCAGGAGAGAACTGAGGACTCTAGTAGTCAAAACCTTAATGCTATTCCTATGGTTCAGACCAAGCCATGGAAAATATGCACAGATGAGTCACACTCTTGCTTTTGGGAGGTAACAGAAAACAGTAAAAGAAATGGAAGACACTATGATGAAGAGTTCAGTTGATCAACGGCAGGCCTGTGCAGTGAAGAAATACACAGAACAATATCTCTGCATGCAAAGCAGAGTCCATCCCATACACAACTTTGCCTAGGGAACTGGCAAGGTGATATTAAAAAAAAAAATTCATCATCATCTGCACATAAACTGAAGCTGACATTTTAAGTTCTGGTTAATGCATTTCCTTTTCCTTAAATTCTATTTACACTTGTGTTTGACAGGACTCTTACAGGAGATATAATCACTGCCACTATGTTGTTTAGAGTGAGAATAAGGACATTATTAGTAATGGCAATATGGGTGGGTTGCAGTTTACTTAAAATAAAAAACATGCAAAAGGATCCAGAAAAGCTGCATTTGAAGCCTATAGAAATGATTCAACTCCACAATGAAATATTTTCACAGTAATTCCTAATACTATGCTACAGGCAACAGAAAACCCAGCCTCATTATTAAAAAGTACCGTGTGAACCAGGACTTTAGGATATAACCAGCACGACCTTTTGCATATCACTTCCTTTGCATAAAGGAAATATGAGTGCAGAGGGACCGTAAAATTCTCTTATAGACGTGAGCTATAATACTTTATGCCCCCAAAGCCCTGTGGAATTGGCAAAAACAGAGAAACGCGGATGATATAGAGCAGCATTTAGGATGCTTGAGCAGCCACCTCTCCTTGGTGCGATGGATAGTCCTGTGCTACAAGCTCTTGCCACCTTGCTGCAAGCACAAAATGATTAGAAAACCCTGACTGGTTGTTTCCAAATTCCAAAAACGCCTATTTTCTCCAAACAGTGGGAATTTGTCACTCCAGCACTCTGCTGGGGTGCTATTAGGAAGCTTAGTTCTGTGTAGGTGGGTGGTAGAGGCTCTCCTCAAGGCAGCCATGGGGCTAATGATGGAAAATTGTGTTCCTGGACATTCCCAGGGTTGTTCTGTAAAAGCAGGGTAAAAATAAGCCATTCTTTGCTGCCTCATGGAGGATTGCAAACAGCTTGTAATTTCTGAAAGCTATTACTGACACAGTGAAACCAACGCCTTTAGACTCAATGCAAATGCACAGTGCAGCGAGTGAAGCAGGGACTGGTTGAACTAGGTTTCACTCATGATTTTTCAAGAAGCTTGTTTATTTTCTGGATCTTATTGGCTTGAAATCAGTTCTCAGATGGTGAAATCTAATACACTTAAGTTATTAAACATATGTTAAAAAAAAAGGATAAAAAATTAAATACAGCAATAGCAAAATTTTCATCAACTTTGATCTCATTCTCCTTTATGTCAAGGCTGATGCACCATGTACTAGATGTGCAAAGGGAATTTTTTACTGGATGCAAATATGCAGTTATATTTTCAGCCAGCTTAGCAACCCACTATGGTGACAAAGCTGGGTATAACAGCCGCAATGCAAATAAGAATCAGGTCAACTATAAAATAAATCAGGATGAAAGCTTCATTTTCTGAAATGGGTTCCTCAAATGCTTCCCACAGAGCAAAGCGTGCAGTGCAACAGTTTTGTTTCTCACAGCTGACTCTGCAAGATACGGGGAGCTTTGCACTGCCAAGCAACTTGCTTATATTTTACTGCACATAAACAGCCCGGATCATGTGGCGTTCAGAAATGCAACACGGAGAGGACGAGGATGGCAGCCCTGGGCTCTGAGACAACCATGCAGTTCCAGACTAACCATCACTCCAGGGCCAACCCAGTTCTGTCAACTCTCATGATCTCCTCATGCTGCTGCCGAGGAGGGATTCAGGTTATTACTAATAAAAGCTGAATTAATAAATTAATTAGTAACAGCTAACTATAGAATAACAGCAAGAGATACTTTACTATAGGATAGTGACAGCCAACTATGATAACTTTTAACTATGCTAACTATTAATAACTATAGTAACAGATTGCCATACTTTTTAAAGCTCTCACTTAGTGTTTTCATCACTCCAGTTAAAAAAATTTTGTTTTAGAGGTCAGTCTTGTCAGAGGGCTTTGCCAAGGAAAATAAACATATGACAAACTAGGTGGTCTTGGCTTATCAAGGCAAAATGAGAGCCAGGAAGAGACCACTGTTTTCTCAAGCAGCAGTCAAAAGCTTCACCCATCTGCCTGCAGCGACACCTTACAAATATTGGTCTTCACTAACAAGAAACGATATTGTCCCTTCTATTCTTGTGAGGCCAGCTTCAAAATGAGATTTTAAAATGTTCAGAAGACAAATTTACCTTTCTTCCCCTAAGCCTCATGTTCTTAAGTCAGTTAGTTTATTTTCTTTGTCTATAAAAAATGATTTTCAGTGCTTGGAAGTAGAAATTCTCTACACAATGCTTTCCATTTCAGCATGGAAACAAAGTAGGAAATTAAAAACTTTCCACTGCACACAATATGAACAGAAATTATCCAGAAGCATGTTTTAGTATGAAAACTGCTAAATGGGACATATATCAACATATTAAAAACTTTGGAATAATTAAGTAAATCACAATAAGAAGTCAAAGTAGAAAGCTAATGTGATCATCTACCTAGTGAAAAGGAAATTTAAATGGGCATTCCTTAAGAAATGTTCTAGTTGCTTTGAAAAAAAAAAAAGCAAAGGAAAAATCAGGAATATCCTAAGTCAAAGTGCATTTGAATAACAATTTTTTTTGCTGCTCAGCATTGATATATTATTTCAAAATACATACTTATATTTGCTTTGTCATTTGCAAGAAATGTGCCTTGTTCTTAACAGGCTAGTTTTTCTATCCCCTGGCAACTCTGACCATTTTAGCTTAGCCTATGATCATTAGTAAACCTGGGACCTAATTTTTATAATGATGTACTGCTGGCCATATCATTCCTCTCTCAGATCAAAAGAATATCTAAAACCCATTCAGTGCAATGGAAGAACTTTCATTTCTTTAGGCTTTTATCCAGACTTCACATCTTATTTGAAAGCCCGGACCCTCAAATCGTAAGTGTAGAACAAACAGTCCTGCTGCATTTCAGTGCTAAAATTGCAATTTAGCGCCGAGGGCAGAGGTACACATGGTATCTTTTTACCTTTTAAATAATGATACTAGAGAACTGCAGTCCCCAGGGGCTTTAAATATTATTTCTTCAGGAAATATCTTGCAGAATCTGAACCTGGATGTGTTCAGATACAAAAGTGTTGTGAGAATGTCATGACTATTCAATGCTGCTCCCTGCAGACAGGCGTCTTCACTCAGCCCATGCCTTCAAAGCCTCTATTGATCTGAGCATGGTTCAATGAGAAAACAGTTTAAACCGCTAAAGGCAAAGGCTCTGGACAAGAACCCAGGGCACTTCTGGCACAATAGAGTTGTCTGTCACAAGGCAAAAAACAATTTGTGCCATGGGTTCCTTGAGTAAAGGGTGCTGGTGGGATGTTCATCCAGTTGCTATGAAATCCAGGATCGATTTCAATCTGTGCCACGCGCAGCTCTTTGCTAATACGAAGCACATATCCAGCAACCAGAAACTAACATTTTGACAGTATTTAAAAAGCCACAAGCGTGACCTTCCTTCAAGAGAGGAAGGCAGGAACCACATGTTTGGTAGTCTCTAAAGAAAAGAGAGGGAAAAAAAAGTAATTTCCTATACATTCAAAGCTTTGCTGAAGTCAGGAATCACTAACTGATTTTTCTTATCCTTTGAACAAAGCTCTAAGAATGTTCTCGATTTGGCTTTAATGAAAAATGGTCACTTTCCTCCTCCATTCTACAGAAATTGTTCCCATGAATTTAGTGACTCAGTGATGCCCTGCTAACAGCTCTGTTATTTTATATAATTGCTGTACATAGGTAATCAGCAGGCGTTCTGATGCAAAGTTAATTGCGATGGTGTTTTCCGTTGTCATGTCATGCTGCGAACCCCAGCGATGCCTCTTTAGAGTGCATGGATTTCCCACGGAAGGGGAGCAAATTATGAAGACTCTCCCAAGGCTGTGTATTTTGCTCACAAATATATTAGTTAGACACAGGCAACTGCAACCTAGTGACAGTTCTTTCTTTTCAGGTGGCTGAACCACACTGCATAATTCTATTGTATTTAGGCAACACGTTCTGTAATTTGGGGGATTAAGAAACTCTGAAAACACGTTTGTGGCACCACTGTGTTATTACTTAAATAAGCAATTTGCACAGGAGTCCCATTATCAGCCTCTGTATACATATATATGTGTGTGTGTGTGTGTATATATATATATTTTTATATATATATATATGTGTACAGTTGCCACAAGCCAGTGGGAATACAAGGCAATTTCTGGTTCATGAATTTTAACCTCAGTGTCACAAGTTTTCAGAGCCTCTGCAGACAGCATTGACCTCACATACATATGGAAGACTTGCTCTTATTTCCTTCCTGGAGACAACGATTTATAGCAAATGCTAATCTTCATAAGAGTGAGGAAGTTGTTGAAAAGTTCAAAACTCAGCAATTTATCAGTAATTTTTTAATAGGTGCTGACATCATGCTAACAGGTACAGCAAACGGTTCTAATTTATACAGCGTTTCTTTAAACGGGTTTTCTGCAGTGCCAATTTGTTACTTTTAGGTAGGTACTGTTTTCACAGATAAGCAATTTGTAGGAAATTAAATAAAAATGTTTAAATCATGTGGAAATTTGACACAAATTAGCATAGGCAGTAATGAAAGGATAAATGTCATCCCTAATACATGGCGGTGCATTGCACTTTTTAAAGTTTTATAGAATATTAGCTGCAAATTGCACATGGAGAAGACCTAGCAGGTTTTCTAGTTTACTTTCCTGATTTTTTAATATGTCTCAGCATTTAAAAGTATCCAAGGTTATTATTTACCTCACATTCTTGTGTATTAATAAACATACATTAAATAAGCTAGTTAACATCCAATTTACCAGTCAGAGACCATTAAAAGGAAAAATAATAAAGTGCCCAGTTTTCAGAGGGAACACAGTGTTATATTAAATGCATTTTATCACAGGACTTTTCTAATGACCTCCTTCAACTTATGATGAAGAGGATCTCTCAAGGGACCTGTGTCTGCAGGGATCAGGTTTGCCATAGAAATCTACTTCAAGTCTCCTGGAGCTGAAAAATCCACACCTTTCAGCAGCAGTTAGCTCAATTCTTTGGGGGAAATCTTGCATCTCCCCAAGCAGTAGAAACTTTCTCTGCAAAACTGGCTTGCAATCAGGTTTTCAGATGGGAAATGCGTTATCTGCCCCCCAGGGCTTGCTATGCTGAGCTGTACCTGTAGACAATTTGGTATTTTTTTCAAGGAAATGCATAAGTATATACGGTATTTAACTCACTATGGGAATTTTTCTTAGTATTTTCCTTTTTATACTCTGTTAAGGACTAACTTTATGCACTTGGGGTCTTGACTGCAAGGAGGTATTAAGACAACCTAACACAAGAGAAACAAAAGTATGAGATTTCTATTTTTCTGCCCAGACTTATTTCCAAGAATAAAAGTAGTTGGTCATGGAATAAAGTATGTTTTTTCTTTTGCCAAAAATAGACTGAAACAGTTGTACTTGTCATGTGGAATGTAACAGTTGAAAGCTGTACATGAGTGTAGATCTTACGAAAATGAGTCACTCATGCTTCAGGCTAAAGCTGGACGTAGGTATTTATAAAATACATGGATGATTTCTGAAGTTCTATTAAATTTTGCAGATATTCGAAATGGAGAGCTTTACCTAAATGTTTTAAATATCTTTTGCTTATTAAGATTATTTGCTTATTAAGATGATGCTTTCACTGTGATTATTAAAATATTCTAGTGTATTTTACAATTTTGCATATACTAGTAAAATTCTTATTTTTTAGTTTTTTATTAATATTGGCCTATTCTGCAATTCAAGATCGCAAGCATTTTCATGTGATAGAAAGTTTTCAACATTGGCATTTTGGCTTTAATCTTCATTTCAGCAAAAGAAAAGTGCTATTTGTAGCCATTTATTCATCATTTCCAAAGTGGTTATTAATGCACAGAGGACTCAGTCAGGATTAAGTTGCAGTTTGCCTTGCATTATATAATCCTCCAAAATGATTCCACAAGAAAAAAAAATGTTAACTTCACATTTTGCCTGTAAAACACCTTCACTGCAAGTTCAGTTTTAATTTTTATATGACTCAGCATTATATCAGCATTTTCTGCTAGTTACAAAATTATTGATATGCTACTGCTTTCATTAAATACCTTAAACTTTCCACTAACTTTAAGGTGTGGAATTTGGCACAGGATATGACCATATTCTGATAGTAACTGGAGGTTATTTAATTTCAAGGTTTGGGGAATCTAAAATTAACATTGTGACTTAAGAAGGAAATTGAAGGATAACAACAATGATGAGGCTAGATTTCTTATTGATACAGGGACTGAAAATTTAAGAACATTTTTCATGCTCTATTGCTGTGACCTTGAAAGTTATAACTTGAAGCCACTACATCTGTTTTGGTTCACCACACACACTTGATCTGTCAATGCACTCACTCATGAAATTCAATAAAGACCATTTGCCATGGGGATAGGAAGACTAGAGAGGTTATATAGGAGAATAATTTATAAGTGACATAACTGGACTAGGAATGGAAACCTTCTTTCATCATACTGTTGTATCAAGGGTAGAACTCCATATAATAAAAATTGGTAGCTCTAGTCAGCCAATTTTTTTTTTTTTTTTTTTTTACATTTCAGCAAAATGACATATTGAAAGAATATAGTCTACAAATAATCTCTGCTCTGCTTATTTTTTTCACTTTCCTTCATGTGATCATGTGATCAAGTGCATTTTCACTTTAATTCTTCTATATGCTTTTCTTTTTTTCCCCAATAAACAATTTTATTAAGTTTTTATTAAGTAATAGTAGTATCTGTTTTAATGAAAACTTGAAAATGGCCAACTATAACATTGAACCACTGTTCTGATGTTTGCAAGGTAATAAAATATATTGATTTAATTATATTAATTTGCATAGAATTTAACAGTGCATGCTAAACTCAATTATATTTGATTGTTTTTAGATTGAATCTCAGTTGTTTGCTACAACACTTTTTACACATTTATTATTGGGATTTTTCAATTGCTCTTGACCTTGAGGCATACTGTAGTTGCACGATTTATGGCAAGGGGAAAACCTCTGGCCCCTTGGATGACCACATCTCAGAGAAAGCCCTTGACTCCATGTCCCCTTTCTCTCCAGTCTATTTTCCAGATGGCCACATGGAAGACCTCCATATGACACTTCCCTAGTGTGTGACACTGTAGAATGCCATAATTTTTTATAGGATGCCTGGGAGGACAATCCATGTGCTCTAGTATGTGGAACACTCTGGAAGCTTGGATAAGGCAACAGCACATGTTTTATCCAAGTAGTTTAGGTTAGAGTACGTATAAAAGTGTATATATATAGTGTAAAAGACATTCAGAGAGATGTGGTGACTGAGCCATGTTCCTCTTCTAGACAACAGTAGTGTCAAGGACTCAGTGAAGATCTCTATGCTTGCATCTACCTACGGTCTGGCATTTTTCAGGGCATAGAGGCACAGAGGTATTACAGCCAGCCAGCTACAAATAATATATGAGAACCTATGATGAAAATAAATCAAATGGTATCTTGCTATCTAAAATTTGAAAATATGCAGGTTTATATCAAAACCCTCTATGATTGCTTAAGCAAGGTGATTAGGAAATTGATTAGTTTAACTCAGCTATTTATCTACTAACTGTGAATATTTTCAAGGTTATTTGGGGTTGCCGGCTCCCGCCTATCTCACTTTATCTGGAAGCGTGACTTGATTATACTCCCTGACTGAATAGTTACCGGCTTACTCGTTACTGCCTCTGGAAGACCACTTGGGCTCACTTCTCTACTAAATCAAAACCAGTACGGACAGATGCTCCCATGGTATAAGAACGCATAGTTGCAAAAACACCTCAGCAGAGTTGTTATAAAC
>VZSV01000042.1:4872144-4887596 GCA_013398735.1 Nothocercus julius
GAAAAGAAAAGAAAAGAAAAGAAAAGAAAAGAAAAGAAAAGAAAAGAAAAGAAAAGAAAAGAAAAGAAAAGAAAAGAAAAGAAAAGAAAAGAAAAAAGAAAGTCCAAAGTTACCCAAGGTTAAACAATTTCTTTAAGCTTGATTCAGATTGTTGTGCTGTTATGTCTGGGTCCTGCTCAGATCTGTGTGAAATTATGTAGCTATGAGCTACAATTCCTTGGTAGTGGAATGAAATTAAGTGCCCATCTGCCTCACCTTGGGCTCCTACTTCTTGCTAATCTAACTCCTCTCAGCAGAGAGCTGATAAATAATTTCTGTTTGTCCAAAGTCTCCTCTCAAAGGACACATATTCTTTAGAGCTCTGCTCATTGCCCTTAAATTCTTTCTAAATTAAATTAATGCTAACTGAAGTTGTACAGGTATGTACAGACTTTTAAGTGAAATATGTTACGCTTGAATTTTAATGCAAGGATAATCAATGGGAGCAGACTTCAAGACAATT
Organism: Nothocercus julius; assembly: GCA_013398735.1. Taxonomy (NCBI): domain Eukaryota; kingdom Metazoa; phylum Chordata; class Aves; order Tinamiformes; family Tinamidae; genus Nothocercus; species Nothocercus julius. Next base: position 4,872,647 of record VZSV01000042.1, read on the forward strand.
TTCCACTCCTTCCCCAACTCAGGCCTGTCGAGGTCCTTATATCACACCCCTTCCCAGGGACGGAGGGAAGAGAAGAAATGTGTCTCCCACTGGCAGCATTCTACCTGGGACCGTGGACTTCTGCATCTCTACCATGGTAGGGCAGGGATGTAAGGGAGCAGCTAACATATCCTGTCTTTAAAACAGGCAACAATGCAGGAGCTGAAGGGTATTTTTAAAACTATCCCAATTAAAGACTCAAAATAGCAAACATGGTGATTGACTTAAAAAAAAAAAAAAAAGTCAATCACATCATAAATTATAGACATAGCATTACATAAATTACAATGCAGGGTATCTACATGCCTTTCTGTTAGTAAGATGGGATACATAGTCTATGAAGTGAATAAAATATTCCAAAACATTCTGTTCATACAAGAGCAAAGTTTGCCAGAGGGTGAAATTTTTAGATATCTAAAAAAAATTAAGTGTTGCTATTTTATAAATCCTATGATTATAAATCCTATATTCATTTTATAAATCCTATTATTTATAAACCTATGTTTTAATGTATGGAAGTAGACACTCATTAATATTCTGTTTCTTTCAAGGTTAGATGAGGCAATTCACTACCATGGAAATTTGATGTGAGCATAACATTTATACAATAGGAATTCTAATAAGTAGAATGTGAAATACAAAATTTGTTTCTAATCGCACTTTACTTACCAATCTATAAAATGCAGTCAAAAGTCTGAATGGTTGTGCCATGGCAGATTAAATTTTGAATCAAATGCATAAACAGCCACAGATAAAACTAATGCATAAAACATAATGAAAATAGGGAAGTCAGGGACTCAGCTCTGCAGTGCATTCTGATCTACAGGTTCATAGATTCTGACAGCACAATAGAAAAGGGTTGGGAGAAAGTCCAAACTACCTACTACATTCAACCCTGCCCACAATTTGTTACAATGCCTGATTTCATAAGAGGCTCTTTGATGTCTTGTAGTGCTTATTTCAAGTTTTTGAGCATTGATTTGAATTGTAAAGCTGAGGATATTCTGCATAGCACTGGAGCAGTCAACGCTTCTCCTGCAGCAGTGTGTGCAAGTCTTTGAAAAGAAAAAAAAATTGACTAGAAGCTTGTAATAGATAATCCCATTCCAATGGAGAAGGGCGGTAGAAACTTATGCACTACTTACATATTACTTAAGCATAGTTAGGATTTACCTATTTGACAGTTTTTTTGTTGTTGTTACTCTTCTGCTCTGGAGGATTTGTCCCCACTATGTAAGAGGAATAGCGAATATCTGTTATACCCTATCTGTTATACACTACTCAGTTATAGAAAAAAAAGCTAAGGAAAAGGAAAAGAAAAAATAGTCAAAGTTAAGGATAATGAAAATGAGGCCATATTTAAGTTTTCCTTCTGGAAGAGCACCACCTCTGAGAACCATGTTTAAACAAGTCATAGGAGGAACATACACACACATACACAGTTAAAGGAAAGGGTAAGGTGTTTGCTGGCCCTAGTAAAGAGTCCAAAAAGGGATATGTTCTGAACTTATCTGTTAGCATCCTATCACTTCTATAACCACCAGAATTTTGTTAGAAAAAAAAAAATCAGTTAAGCAGCTTTATTAACCAAGTAAAACTAAGCATTCCCTGTGGAAAACTTTCCTATTTTATCTCCCAAAGAATATCAGAATGCAAGATAAGATGAAGGTTTGCCAGATAATGTGTGTCTTAAAAAAATTATCGACAGATAAAATTACATTGAGCTCCTTCCTTTATTAATAGATTATATGCCGAGGTATACTCTCAAAGTCAAAATATGAAACTTTGTTAACTCAGAAATATTTAAATAAATCACAGTGGATATCCCCTTATCCATGTTCTTTGGTGTATGCAATCTATAATCCTTAAATGAACAGATTAAAAAAAAAAAAAAGAAAAAAGGAAAAAAACCACCTTTGCAGTACTTTACAATTCAGAGTATTCCCTTGCATTTTATTTGTATGCCATGAATTTTAGGGTAGTGGCCTATCTTAGCAGGGCCAAGTTGTTAGCAGGGAAAAGGGGCAGCTGTCAAATCCTAATGATACCAGCATCGTGTGGTGTTCGGGGTCTGTGAATCAGATTCTGTCTTCAGCTGTACTAACTTTTTCTTAGTGAGTCAATTTTGTTGAGGGAGTCACTCTCGAGTTTCACGAGCATTAATTCACTGAGCGTGAACCCTGTTTTTGATTTGCTCCTGCGAGATCTCAGCTTTACAGCTGCTTGAGCTAAGTGCTGCTAAGGGTTACTGCAATCTATGCCATGAATTGGACACGAAGTGGTGGTATCATTAGTTTGTTCAGCTCTTTCACTGCTGCCAGCCAAGGAGCCTGAATAGACAGGTCTGACTGTCATGAAATGTGTGATTCTGCCTCTGTATCTTACCCAATACCTATCAGAAAATCATAAGCTAAAGTGCTTGGGAAAGTTGCACATGAATGGCAGCATTTTAGGAAAAAATAAAAAAGAAAAAAAAAAGAAAAAAAGGAAAGAAAAAAAACAAAAAAAAAATCAACACTTTTGAGTGGTCAAAAGAAGAAAGAGATGGAAAAAAAGATACAGTCAGAAGCAATTATCCAACACTGTGAGGCAAGGGTATCAAGTGCCAGAGTTTACCATTTATGGTTTGGCCTTGAAAGAAGGGATTTTTATAGAACATAGTGATTTAACTATAAAAAGAACTCCATTGTAAACAGTCTGCGGTAGAAAAGAATAACTGCACCTTCCATCACACTGATGTTCAATCTATAGAGACGTGTGCTACTTGACAGAAATTATTCAGCAGCATATGGCAGGGAGTTGTTGCATTTGTTTTTTTCCAATTGTTACATGGATTTTTCCATTTCTTTTTTTTTTAATAGAGAAAAGTATGGCCTATTACTTAGGCTTCATGGAATGGAATGAAAGTGCTGACTTGATTGCACTGCTGTTAAGATCTAAAAGAGAAGGTTTTCCAGGGAAAAAGAAAGTAATGGTCATCCCAGAAAGAGATTATAATTTCATTGGAGAGGTCAGCTGTTACCCTAAGTTGTACATGAATAAAAACAATGACTAATTCCCTGTCTAAAAAATGCTTTAAGATCTTATAAGGCTGCAAATTAATATGATTACTAGCTAGCACCAGAAATATTTATGTCCTGATCAGACATCCGAGAAAGGATGAGCTGCCTTGCTATGCGTTTCGATAAGAAATATGTATCAAGTCCAAAAAGACAAAGGTGGCTTGTCTATATTTTTTTTTATCTGTCTAGTCATCATAGCATCTTATGAAAATAGCATTATGTGGGATGAAGAAAGACTTGAAAAAGCTACAGCATTACTAGAAGCTGTAAGTGAGGAAAAATGATCCTCTGCAGAAAGTAAAAACTCTGGCATGTATGGGTGTGTATATCTACATACAGGCATGCACACACACACATATGCACATAAAACAACTTGTTAGGAACTTCCAGGTCCACCCTGTAGTGATGCAGACTGGCCACACCTCACAGGTACATGCGATGGCTTCCAAAAAAGCAGCAGTGCAGAAAGGGGGTGGTAAATCTTAGCTTTGTTGACTACCACCAGTAAGTCTATGAGTACTGCAAATCTAAAGAATGGTATGTTTACTTGGCATGCTTAAAGATCCCATACCAGTGTTTGAAAATAAATAAAGAATATTTGGGAGAATGACTCCCCATTGAAATTAAGTTATTGAACCATAAGGTTTCAACTTAAAAATTACTTCTGTGTTAATAGTGTAAACGACACAGTATTTTCACATAACAGAAAGGATTTTTTTATTATTTTCATTTATTTTCTCCACCATTTACTTTCTTTTTTTTCTAATTCCTTGCATGTCTCAGTTTGAAATACAAACTTTAAAATGTTTTCAATATGTCACAGTTCCACAAGGATGTTGCAATCTAAAATAGAAAATGGTTATTTAATTCACCATTTTTAAATGACCCTTGCAGCTTCCCTCACAGCTGTGATGGTTTCTCGTCTGTTGCTTGAAACATGCATCTTGCTTTATACAAGAAACACAAACCACTCACATCCTTAATTTCCTGCCAGATTCCTGGCCCCACAGCTGAGCATTCAAGAAAGGGCTGCTTCTGCTAGAAAGGATACATTCTAGTTTGAATAAAAACTCAGAAATTTGCTTGTCAATTACATTTCTGGGATTTGCTAAAATCCTAGAAATTGTCACTAACTCTCTAAAGTCTGACCTACCGTGCATATATAAATTAGATGATTAAATTTTCTTTCCTCATACTAAAACATAGTGTGTAACCCAGAAGGTTTTTGCTCCCTCCATATCTTTAACTTTGAACTGTGATAGTGTTAAAACACAAAAAGTGCAAGAAAGAACAAGTGTATGGAATACAATAAATCAATGGAGTTGATGTCCATCTTCAAACTCAGCTCAGCCTTCAAAGAAAGAGGAGGCAGAAGAGATTTAAAAGGTAGAAAGCAATACCGTACCTCTCTCAATTTTATTCTCTAATGCCACAGAGAGTTGACACTAATTGGTACTAATAACCCCAATACCATCACTCTCATTCAGTTTCTCTGCACTCACAATGGGGGAAACACATCTTATTAGCATGATGTAAGAAATACAGGTCTTTTTCTTTCAGTAAAATGAGCGAGACAGGCAGGAAAATAGAAGAATAAGTTGAAGAGTCATCATTATTCAATCGACTGAAATTAAAAAAAAAGAGGTACAATGTACAAACATTCTTTCTAGATTCATAAAAGGATTCTACTTAGCACCTTTATATTTGAGGAAGCAAAAATATATAGAAAAGAAAAATGAGCTACAATTTTATTTCAAAAACACATTTAAAAGTCTCTCTTTTTTTTTTAAGACTCCAAACTCTTAGATTTTTTACTTCTTGTAGTAATAGAAGAGCTGATAAAATTAGCAAACTTATCCTTTACATGAATCAGCACAACTGTGGGATGAGACAATTTGCCAGTTAAGTTTAGCCACATTTTATGAAACAAAATGAGTTGTAATATTTAGAAATCCTGGGTTGTCTTTCAGATTTTGGAATGTATTGACTCTTGCTATCCTTTGGACTGTCTCATTTAGATATTTCTAAGTAAAAGCCTTCAAAATTAAATAAAGAGTAGGAAACCAGGCAGAATCCCACAGTCCATCATGGGAGCGTTACCTCAAATTTTGAAAAATCTTTTGACAGTATCCAATTTGCCCTTCTTTTAATCAAAACTGATGCTAATATAATATTCAGAAATATCTGTCTTTTGTTGTAATAAAGCTCAAAACGTATGTATTAAATTTTAAGATTGAGGATAGCAGGAGAATATTTGTCCTCATTAAATCAGCTGTGTCCCTGTTGAGGAGAGTGAGTTTGTACAACTATACCCTTCGGCTCAATTATTTATTTCTTGTGCTGGTCCTGTGAGCTTGCATTTAGTCATATATTTGGCAGAAGTACGATATCTATGCATTAGTTATAGCTTCTGTAGTCTCACATAACTGGTGCTACCTATTCCTTTTCCTTTGGCACCTCTAGTTCCTGAAAGATTTTATTGAAAAAAAGACAGGTAACCTCCTGGTTCCTTTCGGCTTTTACTAGCTTTTCTGTTGGTTCACTATCAGGTTACATTCTTATAGGGCATTACAAAACACTTTAAAAATTCTAAGCATGGTCTGAAACAAGCTAGTCTGAAAAAGATTTTATTCTGAAGCATTTTAAATGTCTTCAGCAAAACCTCTTCCACAATAGAATAACCACAATCTTTTCTTTCTCATCTTAGCTACCACCCATAGGGCCCATTCGAATCTATTATAGTAGGACTGCAGAAAAGAGAGTGAGAGCGAGAGAGGAATAAAGAAGCAGGGTCATTTATTCCTCAGAAATGAATTTAAATAGATGAGACAAACTGTAACATTGTGCCTTGCACTTTTAAAAGCCTGGATGCAGAGCTCGATACCTCTGCTCTGTTTTCAGGTTGCAGGTGACCACAAGTCCTTTGCTTGCTTTCTTATTTTACCCAAATGATCTTGCTAGGAATAAATCTCTGTTGCAAAAGGGACTTGGAGCAGCTGCAGGCTGAGGAATTAGGACAAGAATCACGCAGATGATAAGGATACACAAGGCAGCAAGAACCACATATGAGCAGGAGACTGCCTCAGTTGCTCAGATGGTCTAAATGACTTGTTCTAATTAATGCAGGAAGTTTTCAGGAGCGCCAGAGGCAAATTCAGGCCACCTGAGTCAATGTCCTTCAAAAACATCTTTGCAATGGGTACACTGATATTTTAGATAAAATGACACCTGTTGATCTCATCTTCATCACGTCTACTGTTATGTAACACTAAAATTGAACTGAAGTTCACCTTATACCCTGAGTCCACCTTGTATTAAGTAGGACTACATCTTCAGTCAAAGAAATATTTAGGTGTTTTTTTCCATTGATAACATTTGTCTATATTAGAACAGTCCATAAATAAAAGTGTTTGCATTTTCTTCAAGACTGTTAGGAACAAGTCAATTTACACTTTAATGAATATGACAGACAACTCAAGGATGTCTAACCTATGACTCATGGACCAAATCAAGGATCCTAGAAAGATTCTTAGCCTCAAACCTGTACATTATCTTCCTTTTCTCGGTGGTATTGAGGGAAGGCAAGTTGTGTTATATGAAATGGAAGCGTGTAGTTGTTTTGTCACATGTCCAAGAAGGGACAAGGCACGTAGCCTCACAAAGAGACCGAGATATTTCTGAGATAACTACAATGTTCAGCTTTTCATTTCCAGATAACTTACACCAAATCTGCCTAGATTTCAGATAGATCTCATTTAAAATACTATTTTTTCATAACTAATTGTGTTGATTTTGATCTCCAGTTCAGCTTCCATAAAATATTTCTATGTTGCTGGTGAAAAATCTGACTTTTTTTTCCTGTAATTGCTATGAATTTCTTTTAAACACTTGCTTCTTATACTTGCTGTGATAGAAACAGTAGGAACTCAAATATCTTAAACAATATGAATCTAAAAATAAACACAGACTTTAGAGACTGTCATTTTCAAAGTGACAAAACCAGAAAAAAATATTTATTATAAATAACTATTTCTATTGGAGTTCAAAGTAAAAGATAATGCAAAACCAGAAGAAATATTTACTTTGGAGCACTTCTGATTTAATTAAAAGAAAAATGCAGTTTGATTTGAATGTATGAAACATTCATATTTGAAACATTCACTTTAATTTGAACGTAGTAAAATGTTTTGTTAATCACCTGAGAAAAGTGTATGAAAGAGAGAGAGCAAGAGGGAGAAAGGAAGAACCTGGTTAACAAATATAAAATTTATATTGATAATATATTGATAATTAAAGCATCAAAGCTTACTATAACTGTGGCTGAGTTTTCTTTGTTTGGTCAGTTGGTTTGCTGTAAATTGGGGATTTTCCTGTTTCCTTTCTATTTAATAATATCTACAAGTTTATAAAAATAAAGGACACGCTTTATATATATTCTACAAATTCATTTTATTTCTTAGTGTAAAACTCTAATCTCACTATTGTTTAGACGCAAAACATAACAGGTATGGTTTCTGGGCCCACGACTGATTACATTTACACCATTTTGACAATAGGAAAAAAAAATCTAAACAGATTTTAATGGTAATTAATGAGGCATGTTTACACATTATGATCTGTTAGGGCTTTTTTTTTCTGAGTTTAGTAAGAGCATTACTCATGGCTGGCAATGAGGCTAGAGAGTGGAAAAAGTAATTAAACTGCATGTAGGAAATAGTTCCAACTTTTCTACAAATATCCTAAAACTACCCATATCAAAACTACCCATATCAGCAAGTTGTAGAAGTGTTAGCCTTTTTTTTTTTTTAGTACTTGGAAATATTAACTTTATTTCTTGGAATAAGAAAGCTGATGTGCTCTTTTTGTAAATACTAATCATTATTTCCAAAGTACACTCAAGTCAAATGGAGGGCTTCTAATGAAAAAGTATTTGGAAATTAAAGCATTCCTCTGCTATGGGAGAAAGATGTGGCTGCCCAGAGCTGTGTCCCTGGGAAAGGTTGCCAGAGTGGAGCTGGGACAGATGAATTTTCTACTTATGGGAAAAGTGACTGCAAAGCTTATTTTATTCCTAATGGATAATGTTATCACTCAGATTTATCTTTATGCACGTTTTCTCAAGTGCCTTCCAAGAGACATTGTCACTTCTTAAAATTATAGTCAAGAAAATTTCATTGCTATTGCTCTAATAAATTAGTCAATTTATTACGTCTTCTACAATTGAGTTACTTGCGCAGTGACTGCTGATTGCCTCAACTCGCACAGTTTAATGGGTCTGTGACCATAATGACCTTGGAGATATATTGCTCAAGGACCTCTAGCAGTCTCAGTCTCAGTGTGGAGAGAGAGGTGACTCAGCAGCTTGGTTTAAAGATTGGATTCAATGGGTTCCTGACTTCCAGCTTGCCTTCCACAGCATCAGTCCTACACTTGAGCTGAAACTCGCACTGTGTCCTTGGGTGTTTCAGGGAAAACCAGATACACTCAACTTGTCAAAGAATTCACCCAAAGCCTTAAAACATGGTGTTACACAGACCTGGGGGAGACTGCACATAAAAAATATCTCACATACTCGTTGAAGTGGCAAAATCATTCTCGTATTACCCCGTTTGTGGTATGCTTGGGAAGAGTCTGATAGTCTTCAGGAGAAATAAAGTACGCTAAGGGCTATTGCATGTGACTACTGATTGAAGGAGGAGAAAGCTAGGTAGATAAGTCGGCTGACCCTCTCATCCCCTCATCAACTAAGACCTCAAGTCTGTTACAGCAAGTTCTGCTAATAGTGCAAGTTACTAATAAATGAACAATTCCTAGTGTCTTTTCACACACACACACACACACACACACACACAAAGGAGCGGGAGGGAGGTGGGAAATCCTTGCACTACCTAAAGTTGGCAGTGGTGAAGACATAAAGGAACTATTTTTCAGTTACATGTAGCAACTCTTAACAGGAACACAGTGAATCATCAGCTTCACTTCTGGAGAATGTATGTGGAGTGCAAATACCTGAGCTCAACTTTTGACACTTCCTCTTTTAGTGAGGGCAGGAGGTTTTAGTTGTTATTGTTGTTGTTGTTTGATTTGTTTTTTTGTTCATTGGTTTGTTTAATTTTAGGCTGCTTTGGGATATCAGGAGATCTGCACAATATGATCACTTCTGAGCTTACCCCAAAGACTCACTTCTCAGAATACTCTAAAGTCTCTTTTGCCATTCACAAGAACTCTGAGTCCAATATCGAATGAGATGAAAAATTCACTAAGATGTTACTAGAGGAAAAGAAATGTAACTAGGGAGGTATACTCATATTGTTATGTGAGGCAGCCCTTCGCAAAGTGTCAAAGAGTGAAAACTCTCATTGCAGTCACCATTTGCACAGACCCAGCCTGATTTAGTTGGAAATAATGCTGATTATTTTCATGTAGAGTCTGCATCTATAATCAGCATGATATTCAATCTAGCACAAAAAATGCAGTTCAGATTCTAATTTCCTTGAAGGATCCATTTCTTACACTGCTGATTCTATTCCTGTTTTTCTACAGATTGCAAATATTCAGGAAGGTCTTATTTTGGATAATTTGAAAGAAAGCAGTTGCTAGAAGTACATATTACAAATGCTTTCTCAACTATACTAAAGGAACATATCACAAATGCTTTCTCAAGTCTCTATTTGGCTTGATAAGTCTAAGGTAAATTCAGAGTCAAATTTGCAGATCTCATTTGCTTAAAGTTAGTTCCTTGCTAACTAACTGATGATAATCAATACGATATCAAATAATAACTAGGATGTTACATAAACTGTTATTCAAGGACGTTGAATGCCCTTGAATGTCCCACCCTGACTAGTGACAGGACAAGGGGTAATGGGTACAAGTTGAAACACAGGAAGTTCCATCTCCATGTGAGGAAGAACTTCTTTGCTGTGAGGGTGCCAGAGCCCTGGAAGAGGCTGCCCAGAGAGGCTGTGGAGTCTCCTTGTCTGGAGACCTTCCAAAGCAACCTGGCTGCCACCCTGTGCCCCGTGCTCTGGGTGTCCCTGCTGGAGCAGGGGGGTGTTGGACTAGGTGATCTCCAGAGGTCCCTTCCCACCTTAACCATTCTGTGATTCCGTGTGATTCTGTGACATTTATGATTTTTTTCCTAGGACTTAGTGATGTCTGACTTTCATAGGAAATCTGGAATAGTACTAGTAAATCAAATTATTTAATGGAATTAGAGAAGATTCTCCTGCAAATTAAAGTAGTTTATACCCTCTCTTTGTAAAATCCTGTACAAAAAGTATTTAGTGCTTAGATTTATAAATAATAAAATCCTATTGCAAACAAGACATTTTACTTGTCTATACAACAACAGTGAAGTACCTATGCAGTCCTATATGATAAGTGAAGTAACTATTCAAGACCCAAGTATAACAAGCGAGATCAACATTATCTATTACCATCAAACAAATAATCAAGAGTTTCTTACAATGGTAGGATTTCTTAGATTTCTTTCATTAATGGAGAATTCCAACATAAAAATATTGCAGTATATTTCATAACAATTTAATTAAGCATCTCTCAACTAGTAACTAAAGGTACCTACTTTCATTTCAGCAGCTTTTATATCAATCTTTTGACCATTCTCCCTGTGTGGTATTTATGAAACATATGTGGCCACTACTACCATATTCCAATTTTTATCTTCCTAGTATAAGAAAGACATTGACCTACGGGAACATGTCCACTGGAAGGTCACCAAGTTGGAACAAGGCTTGGAGCACATGAAAGTTTGCAATGAGAGCTGGGTTTGTATAGCCTGGAGAAAAGAAGCAGGGAACTTATCTTTAAACTAACTGCTGGGAGGTTATAGAAAAGACAGAGAGACGTTCCTGACAAAAATGCAGAGTGAAAGGACAAAGGATCAACGGATGCAAGCTGCAGCAAGAGAAATTCCACCTATACATTAGAAAAAATTCACAAGGACGGTCCAAAACTGGAATAGGTTGCCCAGTGAGACTGAGGAGCGTCCATCCGTCATTCAAAAATTGACTGAACAAGGTCCTAAACAACATGATCTAAGTTGGAAGTAACTTCAAAGCAGACCTATTTTGGACCAGATAACCTTCAGAAGTCTCCTTCAGCCTAAATTAGTGTGATTCTACCACTTAAGTTATTATGATTCTATGATTTTCAGGAAAAAAAAAGGTTTTATTTTTAGTTTGAAAGATTAGGCTTAACTTGTTTTCTGGTAACATGCTTTTTGTTGGACAATTTGTCACTATAAAGCTAATGCATGTAGCCATAGATAGAAAACTTTCCATGTTTCTGAACTTTGCCTCTTGGTCTTCTTAATTAAGATGACAGATAACATACACAGCAACACATTACCTGACCAGATTCTCAAAAAAATTAAATTCTCCATACATGCTGTGTAACTACTGAATACTTATTTTTTTCTTTTTTTTTTTTTGTTTTCCTTCTTGTGAAATATAGAATCACATCATTGTCCTATTAAAACTTCTTTGTTGCTGGAGTTTAAAATCAGAAAACATCCTCAAGTTTCATTTATTGAGTCTACATCCTTTAAAGATATGCTTCTACTATAGAACCATTAGTAATCATGTCTTCATAGCATAGCAAGATATTTGTAAAATTTTATGATAGAAGAAAACTACAGATGAAAAAATATAAATCTCATCCCTTAGGGCATTGTTCTGAGTCACTGGAAATAGTGGCATGCAAATTTTTCCGACAATCTTGCCAAAATTAGGAAACAATTACAGATCATTTGCATACATTATATTCTGCTAGGTAAATGTAAAACCAAGAAGCAGAAAAAGTCACAGACAGGCTCCTGCACAAAGAATTGTTTTTGTGAATAAAGTTTTAGATTTTTTTTTAATGGTTAATGAATACCATCGTGAAACATGAGCAAATTAATGAGCATGCACCACTGCTTCTCAAGCAAGCCAAAACCTCCTCAGAGAAAAGATGGCAAGTCAAATATTTGTAAAGCACATGCAGCATTTCCCTCAACTGCTAGATGACTGAAAGTCAGGTTCTTGTACATGATGTAGAGTAGAAATAAAAGCATTGCTAAAGCTAGAAACTTATGTCACTCCTCTTGTGGGCCTTTGTACTTTCCCTTCTGTGTTCATTCAGCGTAGTCTACAGGTCTGTTAGAGACTTTTCTAAAAAGAGTGCAGCTCAGGTAATGCTAATTCTTATGAACATTGCTGAGCTCTGGAGTTCAATGACCAGCATTACAGTCAGGACTCGCTGACTTTTGGGAAAATGTAAACTACTTCAACAGCAGAAATAAAAGGTACTAACAGAAATGAAGGATGGAAGAGCCTTAATATAGCCACAGAGATGCAACCCAAAACAAGGCAGCCCTAGCTGGGCTATAGAAATCTTGTCAGAAAGCAGCAGTACGAAGAATCAGAAATCCCTTCATTGCAGTAGAGTCTCATCTTCCCTGCAAGACAAAGGCCACCTCCTTGGTGCAGACAACATTGAATTGCCAATCAATACAAGATCTGCATAGGATACAGCCTCATGTTTTGGAAGAATTAGTTTAATGAATTTATAGATTTGTCTGTTCTGCTATCCCAGTCTCTTCCATGGTGGAATAAACTCCAAAACTATCAGAACCCCTTGGCACAAAGATGGTACCACAGCAACGCTGGAGAGCTTTTTTTAGAGTACATCCACAAGAGCCCAGCAAGAAGGCTGCCACAGAGGTCTAGTTGCTTGCATATCTTCACAAGACAACATTTCCCACACTACAGAGAAGAACACCAGCTTCCTGCAAGCACAATAGTGAATGTTCCATTTATTATTTAAAAAAATAAAAATAAAAATGAAAAATGCTCCATACCAAGAATCCCTTCTTTACATTCACTGTCATCTAAATTACCCTATATAAGCCATTTTATCTAGGTTAAATGGTGCAGCCAGCCTAAAATTGGGCAGAAAGTCTCAGAAAATCATATTTTTGTTATCAAATATTAAAACTGGAACTAAGCATCTATTAGCTTTATCAAGGATACAGTAACAAGGCAGTAATGTCAAGAAAGTCATAACAAGGAAACTACAATTCTTGATGTTTGGTTTCAAGCTTTCATGTTTTTTTCTTGTAATAGTAATGAGTAGAACGTTTCCTTTAAAATGAAAATAGAAATTCTGAGATCATCACATACTTGCATTAGCTGGGGCATTCAGTAAAGAAAAAAAAATAAAATAGGAGACGGATAAAATTTCCATATTCAAAGAATATTAAGGATTATTTAAGATACTATCCTGAAATTTCAAGATACTATCAAGGATCCGTCTGACTTTGACTTTTAATATATTCGTCCTAATTAAAAAAAAAAAAAAAAAAAAGGACTTGTGTTTTGGATATATTACTTCAAATGAGCCTAAATAAAACAGCTGCTATATTAGGCCAAAACACATATAAGAAACACAGAGGGTGCATAGTAAGTGTTAAATGCTACTGGCATTCTGCTCATTTATAAGGCTTAATTTACATATATGCACCTACTTCCATTTTGTAGGCCCAAAGGTCAATTGTTGCAAGCCTAATTAACATTTCACTGCCAAAAGCTATTAAGCTTATTTAGGCAGAAAGCAGTTTTGAACAACAGAGCATGATGACTAGGCGCTGTGTGAAAGGATGAGTAATAAAATTTAAGACCTGAAAAACTGTCTCATTTAAAATATTGTAGGTCCCAAGGACACATAGTTTGACTTAATAAAATCAAAAGTAATAAAAATAACTGTTCTGTAGCACAACTGGGGGGAAAGTATGTGAAACTCATTCAAATAAAAGAAGGTTGAAGGAGGTGCTCTGCAAAGTACTGAAACCAATGCACTCAGGACTTGAATAGTGCAAGAAGAAGTAGGATGATATGTAGGATGATATTAAGCACTGAAAAATAGGATGCAGAGAGGCTATAGGATCTCAGCCCTTGGAAGGTTTCAGGATCCACCTGCACGAAGCCCTGAGACCTGGTCTGCTCTGAGCAGGAGGCTGGGACAGACCTCCTGCGGGCCCTTTGAACCTGAACGATTTTGAGGTTTCATGATATGTAAAACTAAAATCATTCTAAAATTTCAATATCAAAACAGAATGCATATATATACACACACACACACACACATATATATATATATGCCAGTCTTGGAAATGGAAGCCCTGGTTGTGTCATATCCTGTAAAGGACTTCTCAGAAATAGATAAGCTCCATGTCTGAAAGAAGGAATAAAATCCAAAAGCCTGTATCTGAGAAATAGATCAAGGACTGGCCATTAAGGCAAATAAATTTGCATATATGCATAATATAACTGTAATATTTTTATTGTCTTTTAAAATTCTATAATAGCCACAGAAATGTCATGTAGCAGGAGAAAATGTGAAATGAAACTACTGAACAATAAGAAAATAAATAAGCATATTTAATCTTTTTACAAAAACAAAGTAAAGCTGAAATTAGGTTTGCATAGCTTTCCAACTCAAAGCCAATTCACAAATTGAAAATGAAAAAATGATCTCAATAACTGAACTAGTCCATGATTTTAAGAAAGTATACTGGATGATTATTCAGTCTTACAAATGAAACAAAAAAAAAAAGTTTTATTTTTAAATCTACATTTATACTGCTAAACCTGTAAAGTATGTTTTATCTTTAAAAAAATATGCAAAAATTTTCTTATTGAAATTTTCTTTTATGTTATGGTCTTATATTCAACCAGCAACTAATAAAATATGTTCATTCTGATTTTAAATCAGAATTTAATTCTGATTTAATTTTAAATTTGGCTGGATGGCAGAGCCCAGAGAGTGGTGATCAGCAGTGCAGAGTC
>VZSV01000042.1:4897281-4916587 GCA_013398735.1 Nothocercus julius
TTTTTTTTTTTTTTTTTTTTCCCCCATTAAATATCTTCCAAGAAGCAAAATAACAGGGTGAAAGCTCACCAGTAAAAACCTCTGCGTTACTACAGGTTATTGCTCCTTTTATCAGATTAGGTAAAGTATCAGGTAAAGATAGGAAGGGACCAAACGCCACGTCTGACCTCTCCCATAAGAATGAATATGTCGACTTAAGCCACTCTTTTACCAGTATAAGCAGAGACTGAATTGCCTTTTTGTTGTACAGAAACATCCCAACTCTAAATATTCAACAGAAAGCGACAGCCTAACTTGGGAATCACGCGCTGCAAGCCTTTGGAGACACATGTCTGTCTCCATTGCTAAAACACACACATCTGTATTTAAGATAAAAAAAAAAAAAAAAAAAAAAAGAAGGAAAATCTCAGTGACAATTTTTAGCAAATAATTTAGACAGCTCGTGAATATCCTATCTTACCACACCACTCTTTTTCATAAGTAATGTAATATCCTGGGCTATTCAGTCACATCAAATATGAGAAATTCTGGCTTTATTTATATGAATCCTCTTATAATCCTTAAATAAGCTTACAGGACAGTGTCATATAGGGCATTATTCCAAAATTGTTATTTTAAATTTTTCCTTCAAAGACATAATGTTATAAATCAAGTGATATCATTAGAGTTTTTTTGAAAAAAAAATCACAACCATTTTACTCACATTAATCGGAGAACCTATTACAATTGCCTCTTTCCTTACATTGACATAGACTGGTCACAAAAGCAATACTGAAAAGAAAGAATACGTCAAGGGCATATGTTCTCATGTACTCTTAAGAAGTCTTTAGAAGATACTGTGTCTGTTTCGGGTTCTTCATCTCAATGTTACTAAAGAAACAGAGATAGAATTTTGGATAAAGGATTCTTTGCGATACTGAACCAGAATATGGGATGCCTGGTCATGTTTACAGTTAGAAGGCAATCTGTCTTATGACATCTGAAAATTCACAGAACAGCAGGAAAAGAAAAATGTTCAGAACATATTGATTTTCAAAAAAGTCCATCTGCAGGAATCCAATGAGCCTGCATTTATAGAAATAATTTTTTGATCTGAAAGATGCCAGGGAAAGAATACTCAGAAAGCTCAGAATATGTTAAACTATATGAAGCCAGATCTAATTGGAGGATAATTTATACACGAAACTTGAGGACACAGAAAAATTTGCTATTAACCTAAAATTTAAACCACAATAAAAGGTACATGTTTTGCTCAGAATTATAGAATTTCTTTGTGCCATATAACTAACCCAACTAATTTTTAGGGCTAAAATAGCAGTGTGTTTATGTACAATATCTCAATCCAATTTAAGCTTTATTTTCATATTCTTTTTAAAGTCACAATTCTCCCATACCACCACAACCACACAGATTACGTAAGATTTTACATGCAGGCACTATGTAAAGTCCTGTTTCTTTAGATATAATCCTTGACTTGTCAAGCCTGCATCTTCCATGAATTTTCTGGTGTCACTTGCTGTAAGACATAGCAAGAAAATTCAGCCTACGTTCTCTCTGTAGAATTTTCCTTATGTCAGGGAATAAAATATGGCTTAGCTGTGATACAATCCCAACAGACAACCCTGCTGTATATCATTGCTGTATTTCTATATAGTATAGTCATGACAGAACTAAAAAAGCAGGATAACATGAACTTTAATGAATTATCATTATATATTCTCAGCAAAGAGCAGATACCATTTCCATGGCCAATTTATTAACAATTTGTTTCCTCTTTCCTCTTTCTGTTTTGCATTACTGAAGCTATCTCTTCCCCATGTGGTGTCTCTCTGTAGGGTTTTTAACTCTCATGTTTCTCTAATTTATTATCTGTCTCTCCTTTTTCCTTCTGATCGAACATATCCATTGCTGCTCACCCTCATCCGAAGACATTCTCTTTACCAACAGATATACAGAACTGAGGAAAAAGTTAATGGAGTCGACGTTAAGAATTAATTAAATTAAATGTTGCGGTAATCTGGAGAAGACAGGACTCAGCTGTAGTAAAGAGAATGAAGAGAATGAAGACTCTTTATATCCTTGGTTGCAGATTTCTATACCTCAGCTAGGCTCTCTAACTCCCTATAAAATAGACCAAAGTTAAGTGAAAATAAAATGAGAAGTTTCACCCTTTAAGTTCAATTATTCATTTTAAAGTTACCTCTGCCCTAACAGCTAGACAAGGCAGGTTTTGACATTCATGCAAGAGCTTTAGAATTCACTCACCAATTATCTAATTTAAACTCCTGAATTACTAGAATGAAGCACAGCAAATAGTAAATCCTCAAATGACTTGAAAAAGAATCTTGACTCAGAACTCAGGGAGTCACCCAGTAGTTTCAAAAGTTATACGAAAGATTTTGTAACCTGTATACATAGGTAAAATTTCTACCTGCTGTACCTGACTTTAACCATCTCTAATTTTTTTTTTTTTTTTTTTTTTTTTCCTATTAGACTGTGGAAGTGCCAGTAAGATAGAGTCTTTTATTAGAGATCTGGCTTTTTACCCCAATTCTGGTGTGAAATGGTCTTGTGAATCACAGAATAGTTGGGGTTGGAAGGGACCTCTGGAGGTCAGCTAGACTTGACCTGGTCCAGCTGGATCATCTAGTCCAAATCCCCTGCTCAGGCCAGGTTGGCTGGAGCAGGTTATTTCAGCTGGGTTTTTAATAGCTCCAAGGACACTAGAGCCTCTTTGGCAACTTGTTCCGATGTTCAGTCAGCCTCACAGTAGATGAGTTTTGTTGTTGTTGTTGTTGTTATAGAGGAATTTTCATGGTTCAGTATTGGCCCACTGCCCCTCATCCAGAAAGCTCCATTAATTTATCTGCACAGCAAATGAAAAATAATTATCACAAGAAGTATCATTATGAGAACCTAGTTCATAAAAAGGATCATTAAGGTCAGAGAGATATGAAGAGCAATAAGTAGAAAATCTGTGTTTAGAATTTAAAACCCCGACCTTTAGCCTGTTGTACCACCACTTGGCCTAACGAACACCCATGTCCATCAGAGTAGAAAAAGCATATTTTTTTTCCTCATAAGGTTGTACTGCAGAAGCAAAAAATTGTGTTAAAATTAATCAGAACTGACCATGAAGTTTTATCCCTTCCATCCCACAGCATCTGATGCAGTAAAAGATCACATGAAAATGCCTTTTTGGTTAATTGGCATGTACATGTAGACCCTATCTCTAAGCGACCACTTAGCCTTTTCCTTCTGTTACAATGGCACACAGCTGTCCCAAAAAGCAGAGTGATGTTGGATCTCATGCAAGTTCAGAATTTCCCACCAGCTTGAAATCTGACAAAAACATCCCAAAAAGCTACTCCTTTATCCTTTCTTTGATGTAGTGAATAATAAAATTATCAGCAGCTGGATCTGCTTTAAGGCAAGTGAACAAGTAGGTATTTTTCAAGTTCTAGTTTGGCTTTTAAGATTTTGTTAGAGGAATGGTTTATCTATAAGAGAAAAGGTATGCAGGTGAAACTATCACTAAACATAAATTCTAAATTGTAGCTGCAGATTAGATCAGAAAAGGCAATTAACCTCTGTAATTTAAACCTATTTTCCAAATGTATTTGATTTTATAAACAGTTTGTGAAAGTTGTATCACAAATGACATAATTATGATGCATAAAGCTTGTAGTGAGTTTTAGGCTGGAAGTGACCTGAATAGGTCATGGAGTTCAACTGTCCAGCAGAGCATGACACACTTTAAGGTTACACCAGGTTGCTCAAGGCTGTCAAATGGATCTTTGAAAATCTGGGGTCTAGAGGTTCTGCGGAGTCTAGCAAGGAGAATTTAAACTAGGAAAAGAATGACTATTTTTAACGGAATTTCTAAACAAAACTGAAGATTTTGGATTTTGTTACTGGAAGAGTTACTGTTCTTAGGGTTAAGTGATGACACAGTTTAATCTTCTGTCTTCTGAGCTGAAGGGCATATAGGGACAGAAGCCTCCCAAGGTCACAAGAAGGGCTAGGAACCCTTGCCTGATGGATGGGAACTCAGAAGGAGCTGTGTTAAGCTTGCATCTGTAAGGCTATCTGGAAGAGGATTTAACAGTTAGAACAAACTCCCCAATTTTCAAGGACCTAAGGCCAAAGTGAGCTAAAAGTTTTCTTAGATAAGCAGAACATATTACAACTTAATGCGTGTGAAGGAGATCTAAGTCAACTCATTCAATGATAATTAAAACCTGCGGCGTTACTGAAGGCTTGCATGGCAATGACATGTGCTATCTCTTGCCAAGGTGTGTACTACACATCTTGCATAGTATAGAGCTATAGCAAAAATGTAATTTCTCTATTTTCTGTTATTTCTCCTGTTTTAATTAGACAGCTGAACAGCTTTTTATTTATTCATTATTTAATCATGAAGTTTGAATAAAGAGTGGGTTTAGCTCACATTCAGGATACCAGACATGAAAAGCTGTGTTAATTTTGTGTGGCTTACAGGATTTAACAGTTTCTTGATGTCTAACATTTCTAACTGGTTTTAGGTACAGATTGCATTACATTCAGTCACTGGTAGG
This sequence comes from Nothocercus julius, assembly GCA_013398735.1. Classification (NCBI taxonomy): domain Eukaryota; kingdom Metazoa; phylum Chordata; class Aves; order Tinamiformes; family Tinamidae; genus Nothocercus; species Nothocercus julius. Next base: position 4,901,859 of record VZSV01000042.1, read on the forward strand.
TAATTTATAATGAAAAGGCATATACTGTGTTTGGTAAGAAAGAGCAATTCTTTTTTTCAAAAAAAAAAAAAAAAATTGCTGTTTTTTTGATATTGAGGCTTGGCTCCAAAAGGCAATACACAAAAAGGTCTTCATGGGAAGCTCAACCCATGAGATTTAATCAGTCTGGTCTTTATATTAAGCTGATTCTTTTTGTTCTGTGCAATTCTCCAAATTTTCTAGGGTTTTTACTAGGGAATTACAAATTTCTATGTTTCTTTTCAGTATTTATATGAATAAATGGCCTGAATAAAAATATAGTTTTAACCAGACAGAGCCAAATATCAAATGAAATTAAACCAAACACTCTCTTTTCAGGGATGCATTCACTTGAACCTAAATCAGTGAAAATTGTTTTATGTTCCTCTGTTACACCAAAAAAGCACAGTTTTATTTGACTTTCCCTGAAATATATTCTGCACTGTAAAAATATAATTTTATCATGATACCTTTTGCCCTGGGAAATATTTATTCAAACAACATGTGAAAAGTATTTTACTAGTAGCTGTAAACTCCCTATAAACAGTTAACATAAACAGTCAAAAGGCCTTGAACTACCTACAAAAAGTGTATATACTATCAATAAAGTTAAAGACACAGTTCATGTAGCTCATATTTCACATCACTCTGTGCTTTTCTGAACTGGTGAAGATTGGTAAGTTTGAAGCAAAGAGAAAAATAATTCCAATTCTTTAAGTGGAGATTGAATAAAGAAAAACAACAACAACAACAACAAACAAACCTCTAACTGAGGCAGTAGGCACCAATACAAGGTAAAGGTACATAGGATTACTCTATGAGAAATTACATTCTTTATTAAAAAGGTTTCCCATTGACTTTAAACTATAGGATGACTAATGACAACTTACAGTCAGAGATGCAAGAACTATATCAGTCTTTCCAGTTGTCCACGGTATGCCAACATTCTAATTTTAATAAATAACAAGTTTTAAGAATTTAGTCAGGATATTGCCTGAGGAGGCAATAAAAACACCTACTCATGTCTGCTAAGAAAAATTATTTTTAGCAGCAAGATTTTGAAAAGATTTGGAAAAAGTAGTGAATTCAAGTTGATATCAGGCTTCTATTTTAGTCTCAGCTCATTACTGCTGTGTAATGATGACTTTATGCAATAATTTAAAGATTGAGTTGTTACTGCAAGGCTTCAAAGACTGCTGGGTTTTGGATTTCTTAGCTTAGGAAGTTCCGGGTCTCTTTCAGAGCTGACGTGATACCCAGCCCCTTGGCAAACCTGGAATGAACTTGATAATCAAATATTCAGGAAATTCCAGATGTTTCAAGTCAAACAGGTAGTAATGGAGGTATTGTGTGTATACTGTATAAGATTCCTCATTAAAGAACAGGAATGGAGAATGTATGGCAGTTTGGTGTGTCCTAAGTTTTTCGTTGGCTGTGAAATAAATTTGCTGTTCATTAAAAAAGCCTATTTTCTTCACAATAATGTAAGCTACCTTTCACTCAACACATGCCATTCTTCCAGTGAGAGGGACAGCACAGGGATCACACAGTACTGAATGAACACAACCTGCTCGGGGTAATTTTCAGGAGAAAGTTCAACACTGCAGCCCGTTTAGAATTTGCTTCAGAATTCAGAAACTGAGTTATGTGGTCAGGACCACACATTAGCGCTAAGAATGCGACAAGCACTGAAGCCGACACAAATATATTTTGGTTTTGACTTCATTTCACACAAGAAATACCTTCACCAACACAGCTACAACAGGTACCTCTTTGGTCCCTCAAAATACATAATTTTGTACAGAAGAGGTTGTGAGATTGCAACTCAGAAAGCATTTACATACACACCACCAGCCTACATAGCATATTTCTGCTTAACGTGATTTAAAATAACTGAACTAAAATCATCTATTTTTTCAAAGTTTATATAATAATGGAACTGACAACTGACCCAGCACCATACAGCACAATTATAATTAACAGGAGACTTTTCTGAAAGATGTCTGTGGTGCCTTGGGGAAAAAACGTAGGTCACAGCATCAATTAAAAGGAGAACAACCTCTTCATTCTTTCTGTAACATTTAACCCCAAATCATTCTGTTGCTGTAAATTAAACAGCCCACACTGCATTACATCACAAGACTGAAGAATTCAAGAACGCCTAGTTTAAAAATGCCTTTGGAGCTCCAGCACTCACTTTTTATCCCCATATAAAATGTGCAGCCAAATATAAAATACCATTTTACCATTATTTTTCTCAGCCTCATTGAGAAAAGCTACTAAATGTATGCTCAATTTTCTTATACATTGACAGGATTAATTATACAATATCAGAGCTCTGCAGCGAAGGATGTTAGGATTACTTAGCTGAAGATTAGAAATAGAAGGTACTTTTGTGGCTGATTGCAAAGGAGAGGTAAGGTTATTCAGGCTCCAAGGTTCAGGCTTGGTATTACTTATATCTGAAAGGTCTAACGAACACTCTTCTAGGTAGGAGAAAGGAACATAGAAATAAATAGTTTAGACAAAATGTGCTTGTAGGGGCCACTACAGAGAGTGAACACCTTTTGTTGTTTGTCTAATTGCCTTTTTAGCCATATAAGAAACAGCAATGGTGACTGTTAATAGAGACCACCCAACAATACAAAGAATTTCAGGTTGGAAAATGAAAGCAAACAAATAATGTCTTTTTTTTTTCTTTTTTCTTTTTTTTTTTTTTTTTTTTAACATCAATACCTCTGTTTTTGTAAAAAAAAAAAGGGGGGGGGGAGATGAAAATAAAGAAGAAAGGTCTTTGCACCTCAGGTTTGATGAGAAAGCCTCTCAAACATTACCTATCTTTGTTTGTTCATTTAGAAATACTGGTCAATATATTGGATTCTTTTAATTCATTTAAAGCTTTATCATCTGCTTCAGTGGGAGCAATACTTTTCTCAGCTGGTGAAGCTGGAAGATCAACTACACCATGACAATAAGTCAGACAGCATGAGCAATATCTGCCAAAGTCGATGACAGTGACCACAGGGGAACATCAACTGATATCATAAGGAAAGGGAAAATAAATTGTTAAAGTAAGTGTACTTCCATCTCTTCAACTCCTCACAAGTAATCATTAATAATGAAAAGGTACTGCAGATAAAATTTGGCCTCCTGATACCCATGCAATATTTCCAGCAGAAAAATTCTGCACAGACAAATTAGTGAGTTGGTAATTCCACAGTGATGTGTAAGAAAGAGCAAAATCTCACTTCTGAAAATTTAGCAGAGAAAAAGCTAAACAAATTATGTTAGTTAACAAATATGACTCCGAATACACAGGGGAAGTGGATGTACATGAGGGAAATTCCAGTTTAATACAATCAGGTTTTGAGCTCCAATTCTGCCAGTGTTCTCTGGTGAATTTTTCAAAGGATGATAAGGATTTTAGGAGCCCATCTCCCCATTTCTCAGTTGAAAAGTTGAGATTACGCAACTTCTGATTAGATTTTATACCTATTGCTATAACATCTAGGGGTCAATGTTACGGACAGGAATGCCTTCACTGCTGAAGGCATTCAGCAAAGCTAGAATGAAAAAATGAAGTGTCCAAGCCCCCAAAAACTTTCCAAAACGAGGTGAAAACAAGAGGGAAGAGCTAGAAAGACATAACAGCACTTAAGCCATTGTTAAAAGCTGTCATCAGGATTTGACCAAAGTCTTATAGCCTTATTTGCCTAACCATTGAACGCTTGGTAGACATTAAGAAAAAAGAAGGATTTTGCTGGCAAAATAACAAATTCACATAGCAAATTTCACGGTGTTTCAATTTACAAAATTTCACTAAATTTCACAGTTGAGCAATAGGCCTTTGCATCCTTGCCCAACTGGAAATGAGAATCAATCTCTTCGAGTGAGTGATATAGGGCAGGCAGGATGGTAACAAGCTTTGGAGAGCCTACCAAGTAGAGTAGCTATTAAATGCTAAATGCAGTTCAGATGAGGGAGACTAGGAAGGAGAGAAAACACAGCTAATTATAATTATACTTTTTCTAGGGTTTGATCAGTACAACTGCACAGTTGTAGAAGATTAGGGGGTCTCAGTTTCTTCAAACTTTCAAATGTGATAGTATTTATTGTACTAGATGTTGTATAGATGACATCAGATCATTTAGTGTTCTGGAAGTATATGTAATGGTTTTACAATTGTAAGTTATTAACATAAAATAGATAAAAGATTGTAAGGACTTTTGAGACAGTACTACACTTTCATCTCAAAACACATTTCAAAAGAAAGAAAAAAAAATGTTATCTCTCTTTTGAAGGTAGGAAAACAAAGGCAAAGAGAATTAAGTTACCTAGACAACTCAAGATACTAACAGCAAAGCTAGCAATAGAAACAGCATATTCTAAGTCTAGAGTCTGATTTTAAAGATCACCCAGTCCTCAACGAGCTTTACAGAGAATCACAGGAGCACAGGCTGTGGGCAGCCACAGAGCATGGAAACAACATCAAACTCACAAAATCACACAGGACCACAGAATTTGAGCTTGGAAAGGATGTTTAGAGATCATCTGCTTATTCCTCCTGCTCAATAGGGTCTTCTACAGCAAGTTTCTCAGGACCCTATATAAATGGCCTATGAATATCTCCAAGGATGGAGACTCTACAAACTCTCTAGACAACTTGTTCCAGGGCTCAGCCACCCTCACAGTGAAAAACAAACAAACAAAAAAAAAAGGTTTTCCATCTTTCCATCTTTTCAGATGAAACTTCTTGTGTTTGAGTTTGTGTCCATTGCCTCTCATCCTACCACTGAAAAGTGTCTGGTCCTAGCCTCTTTATACTCTCCCTTCAAATGCTCACACACATTGACAAGATCCACCCTCAACCTTCTCTTTTGCAGGTCACAACTTTCTCAGAGTTTTCTCATAGGAGAGATGCTCCAGATCCTTCAGCATCTTAGTGGCTTTCTGGCGAACTCACTCCTTTAGCTCCACGTGTCTCTTGTATTGGGGAGCCCAGAACGGGACATAGTACTCCAGGTGTAGCCTCACTAGGGCTAAACAGGGGTGGAGGTTCAGCTTCCTGGACCTATGCAGCCAAGGAAACTTTTTCAAGCAGATCTTGCCATTTTACTCAAATGTTAGCAGTTCCAGATTACCAAATCAGTAAAGGGAAATTAATTCAGATGTTAGTATCTAAGGAGGATTCAACTTTCAGTCTTCTCACTTTTAGGCCAGGAGACAGCCATACCGAGATCTTTAGTCAATCTGGAACTAAAGAGTGATGGAACTAAAACAAAAACAAGAACAAAGAAACAAAAATGCATAGCTCCTACAAAAAGAGGTAAAAGTCAATCTAAAGACCTCGACTGTGGATGACGGTGACTACAGATGTTGCTTATTTTCTTCTAGAAGCTTCTTAATGTAAGTGGCCCACAGCAATTTTTTCCTACTGAAGTTTCAGATGGCAGCTCCAGGTAGCATGTCTTCTAGCATCTAATTGATTCGTGCTTGCCTTGAAATGCAAACTGCAAATCTCTGCCCAAGCAAAATGCAAAATGAGAAAAGCAGTCTTAGCCTCCATTCATCCACAGAGGGGAAGGAAAAAGGAAGTAAATGCTCTCATTAGATCAAGTAATACAACTTCATATTTCTTCATTCAAACTAGCAGCTGGGGAAGGAGAAGGTGATAAACTACTTTAGTTAAGTGAGTCAAAACTCCATCGCTTTATCATCTAATCCTGCATTTCAGCACTGAAGAAGTGTTTTGCTGAGTCTGCCAGAGAACAGAAGATGCATCTAAAAGATGCAGAGTTTAAGGCACTTCATAAGACTGACAACACTAATTTGTTTTACACTAAAGTGTGTATATCTATTTCAGAAAAGCATATAATCTTGAAAACATAATGAGATGGAAATCCACCACATCCCTTGATAGTTTGTCCAATATTCTAACAGCTAAAAAATGCCCATCTAGCATTTGTTTAGTTTCACGCTGATACTACTTTGCTTTTCTCTGCTACACTAAATAATCCTTTTATTTCCAGTCTCCCCATGGGAATACATTGTGATGAAGTTCTTTAAGTCTATTCCTGGAGGAATCTTTCTCCACTGTATACTCTACTCTTTGTATACGTATTTAATATGTTTAAAACACAACTCCAAAACTTTTCACTATGTTTGTATAGTCACACTAATGTTGCACATTCAAACCAAAGCACCTCCTGACAAGCAGCATTTAGTCTTTCATTTAACATTCAAAGTTCACACTGCAAGCCCCGGCTGAGTCATCCATTCTTTCCTCTGAAACCTTCTTAGAGTCACTTCTTTCCAATGTATGGTTCCCCTCTGTGTTCCTCTGTCTGTCACTTCTTCCTCCTGCCTCTATAATTCTCTTCTTCTAGGTAATAACCATTCTGTTTGAATGGACTGTCTTTAACAAGCTGGCCTGTAACTGGATTGCTTGGTATAACTGCTGTGTCTTCCTTTCTTTCCCATTTATTCAATCCCTGCATCATCTGCACATTTGACCATCCATGAGCTTATGCTGCTTTCCAAATCATTTGTGGAAGTATTGAAACATGCTGTCCACATCCGATTCAAAATTGTTGAAGGCTGTCCTTCAGGAATTCCGCGTAAGGATCATTTCTCATTGACTAAGACTTTGAAATGGCAGCTAATCAGCCCTTAAACATTTAGGGAACATTCGTTTGATAAAGTATACTATTATTTATTTAAACCAGACATAATGTATAATTAAATCAAATGTCTTATAAAAGTCTAAACAATAATTACTGCCATTCATTAAGCGAACTCACATTATGGAAGAATGAAATGAGGTTTATTTAACATAATCTCTTTGCTTTAAAATTATACTGACTATTATTAATTTATTCCTAACATTAATTTATTCCAATGCTTGCTTTTTTAGGCAAATGCTGTTAATCTTCCAGTATTTTCCCCAGGACTGACATACAGCTTACTTGCTCAGAAGCACTGTTTAAAATATAATGGCATGATACTCACACTCTCTCTCTCTAGAATTTCAAAAATATTCCAACAAATCTCTTCAGCCTCGTTAGGGAAGGCTCTCACGTGAAAGTTACCAAGTAATGAGCCTCTGACTTACTTATTTTTTCACCAGCAGCTGTTATTTTAGCATCCTTTTAAAGATTCAGTGCTGTTTGCATAGTAGGGATACTAGATCTAAAACTACCATATGGACTTGTTAAGGAGGAAACAGCACTTCCCTCTTACCCTGTGCCACTCAGTATTGAAGAGGTATCTGATTTTTATTTGTCTTTACATGACTAAATGACACAATTAATGAAATAGTGAGTGGCTTATTTTTTCTCATTTGACAAAGCTGCCAAAAAAAACAAAGTGTTAAAAATTAGTTAAGTGCACCTCAAATCAAAAAAGAAAAGAGTTTGACCCATCCTTTTTCAAAATCTCAGGAGGCATAAATTCAGTGTCTAGAAATATACTGCAAGAGTTCTGATCCATTATTTTTTGTTCCTAAATTCATTATATATTGCCACCTAAATCACCACAAAATTACCTGGACAACATAAGACACTATACAAATAGATATCTAATTGGTAGACAGCAAGGCTAGCTCAGAATTGTTACCTGATCTTCTCAATCCAGTGACTTGTTAACTGTGAGATCACAGGATAGCAATTTGGATATCAACAATATATCACTTGAGTCTACTTTCACTAGAAACATCCCATTAGTGTGCATTATCCTGAAATCTTGAATTGTTTCCTCTTCCTCCAGAGAACCCAGCTGGCAAACAAGCAAAATATCGCATTTCTCCCAAGTATATTACAATAATGGCAGGAGATCATACATCAAAAACTGAGAATGCAAAGGCAACATAAACTACAATGAATTTTGGTAACAGAAATTTATGGAGGTTTCTAAACGGTCTCAGTAGAGACTATTTGCAGTGTCAATTCCTCTTTTAGAAAAGCTCTTTGTTAAAAATAACAACTTCAGCAGAGCTGTTGTCAGCCAGCAAGTTGCTCAGGTCTACATCGGCAACAAAATTAGTCATGAAAATACTTATACTATACCCCAAGTTGGTCCTGCCTGTTACATCCCAAAGACAGATTGTATCTGTGGATGGCCAACAGATAACAAAAAGAAATTTCAGAAAGAGGAAGGTGAAATTTTCCTGATCAGATGAGATATCTAAAGTTTAGACATCTACTTCAAAGTTATTTGACCATAATGGAAGTCTAGACAGTGGAGAGAGACAATCATGTTTAGGACATGATCCATCTCAGACTAAATGAGACATCCAAAACAAGTTAGAACAACTGCATTCGAGGGGAATCTTTCTCTTAACTGACTGTCATGGGAATATAATTGACTAGTTCATATGTCAAGTTAGGGGGGACCAAATTGTTTTCAGAATGAAGTTCATGAAGTTCATGCAAGACTTCTTATCTGCCACAGCATGTTGGCAATTGCTGAGGCATAGATTTTTTTTTTTTTTTTTTGACTAGTAACAAACGTTTTTGACTGTAGGGGAACACTGGTGAGAAAAATGGTCAAAAATTGGCAAAAAATGGAACAAAGAAGCCAGGGTAATTATTTCCTTTCCTCCCTTATTGCAGGGATTCTCACAACTAAATTCACTACTCTCACCTGTGGGGTAGTCCATTCCATTTCAGGAAAAGGTCCCAGCTGAAGGCCTGTACCTGGGGAATTCTCTTCCTCTTGGCCTTTCTGGAAGTACATAGAGACATCTACTCAGGACATGTTCCAAACTGAGATTTTTCATCTTGCTTGCATATGGTGCTTATATGTGTGTTTTTGCTTCCTAGGCAGTTTTTGTTTGTTTGTTTGTTGTTTTCCTCTTTTGCTGTAACTGCTTTAGGAATTAATCTGGTGTGTTGTCTGTCTTCTTCGGGTTGTTAATAGGTGTTGAAGTGCCTAGAGGCATTTTAACACTAATGACATAGCGTTTATGTTATATAATATTCAAAATGTGTATGCATATTATTGATCATAAATATCTGTGGAATATCTGTTTTTCCTTCAGGGAAGAACAAGCAAGAAATATATTTTTCAAGAATGAACACTGTACTGTATATTTCAGTATATATTTAGTATGCAATATCTACCAGTCTCAAGCAATTATTAGTAAATCAAGTTAAAAAGCTATAAAGAAAAAATTCTTTCTTGACAGACCACCTCTTCTTACCTAAAATTAGAAATAACCCTGTTGCTTCTAAACTTCAGAAATGACTCTAATTATCATTATGAATTTGTGCAGTTTTAACAGTAGGCAACTATATATTTGCTTTTAATGAATACCAGGCTTCATTTGGGGGCAAATAGAAAATCTGCAGTGAAACTTAGGCTCCTGACTAGGTGTGAGTCAACGCTACTGCAGAAAACCTATTCTCAAGCAACAATATGAATGAATGAGGCCTGTCATTAAAAATGATTCTTGCATATGGTGCTAGAATCATGCTTTTTGTGAACAGCAAAATTACCACGTCTATATCTATGCATTCACTATATACCACTGTCACATATTATTTTGGTGACTTTTCTTTTTGTTTCCTACCCCCCCCGAAAAACACCCAACATTTTAAAAGGAAAAAAAAAACAGTACCTTTTTACTCTGCAAGATTAATTTTTCACCTGCAAGATGATGCTTTTTGCCAGCAACCAGTACACCACAAAGCTAACGAGACATTCAGGGGAGTCAGGGGAGTCAATACAAAGAATGGCTACCAATTGGGAAAAAAAAAAAATGTGTATAGTGTATTTTAATGTATTTTTCAGAACGACTGTGTACTATCCAGGCAATGTTAAGTATAGTCTAAGGAAAAGGAATTTCTGTCTCTGCTTGAAAGGATTACTGCTGTCATAAATCAGTGTTCTTAAGAAGTGAGGCTTATACTGATGCTGCCAAACTTCAGGCATTTAGATGTGTCAGCTAGTAGCAGAGTTGTTCCGAACATGGCAAACTCCTGAGAAAGGTTCAGAGCTTAAATGCACTGAATTGCTCTTTGGAGGACTTTGCGCTTTCTAATGTGTCTCATTTAAGGGGATGAATTTGGGTCTGAATATATCAAGCTCATTGGGCCAGGATTTTTTTTTTTTTTTTTAACATGACTTAAAATCTGGGGTAACTTCTCTTGGAGCGCAATGAGTGGCCATGAATTCCCCAGAGAGCTGGTGACAAGTCAGCAGGTAGCTTTGCATTTGCTGATGTGTGAGGTTCTGATATGTGTCTATTTAGTTCACTTTGTAGGTTAAATTTTGGAGGCTTATGAAAAGAAACATGCAGTTCCACGTACACAAATAGAAGAAATGCTCACAGAGTGCTATGTACCGCCTTAAAGAAGGAATCAAAGGCAAACATTGAGCCAAGAGTGAGGTAGCTTTCCTTCCAAAAATCCTAGACAGCTGCATCTAATGCCATGAGTTATTATTATTTGGTGAGGATGAAGCACCTGCAGGAGAACTCTGTCATTTTGGGGGCACTCTTTTTTTTTTTTTTTCAGAAAGTCACGAAGGAACTAAAGGGAATCTATAGGTGAGCAAAAGTAGCAATAAAAGATTTAGAAACCATGACCCAGGGAAAACTGAAGAAAAGATACTAAGTGGGACAGTGACCCATTACTCCCTGTTTCCCCTGAGGACAGGGCCCAGAGAAGTCATCTGCTTTCAGATTTTGCTTCCACAAAAGAATCTTTCCAACTGCTAGATGCTGAAGAATTGAAACATATCCTTTCCATCCCTGAATGTTATTACTCCATAGCCTTCGTCCACGGGAAGTTTATTTTCTTGAAATTTCAGCAATTTTAAAGGGAGACAGATGATTAATAGTCAGCCAACAGCAAAAGCCAAATTCCTCTGTACTAATTTAATAAAATGAACGGCTTTCAAATTCAGATTGCATAAATTATACTAAGTGGATATATAGAAATGTTATGCTCTTTGTAAAAACAGACTTCTGAATATACTCTGCTCTAGTAGAAGGGAGAGAGCTTTTATAAACAGCATTTTTTCATAGGCATCATAATTTACACAATATGTGTGACAACCTTAAAGGTGATATTAAGTTTCTCAGATAGAGGAGTGTTATTAGAGGTACTGAGGCATCACTTGGTCTCTAGCTGCTGTTTCAGATGGATATGGGTTCCTCTCCGTCATTTTTGCCAACCCAATATGTGGCTCAGATTTTACATCAAGAATATCACTAAATGACTATGTTAGACAAGTGAATCCTATCCCCTAAATCCTTTAAAATCTATTTTATTTTTGTGGGGGTATCTATATAATAATAAACAATGTCTTTTTTTTTTTTTTAGTTGGTACTAATTATTATTGAATATAAATACATAATGAAAAAAATCTTAATCTAGAGACAAGGTGTTTTAAGAATGGAAGTATACTACCTTTGGAAGGATTTATATGAAGCTATAGCTGGATCTCTGTCTAGACCTTGTTAATTTAAGAGGTAAGGAAGGATCAATTTGCTGTCATGGAAAAAGAATGGCATATGATATTGGGAAGTCCTTAGATCCAACAAAAATCAGCTTTCTACAAAGCCATCATACACCATCAAATCGCAAGTCAACCTGGGCCAAAGAAAACTGAAGTTAATAAAGTTTTCTGAGAATGATTCTCAGAAAGCGAAGATCTCATGAAGTTTTGCTGTTAATTGCTGTTAGTCTTATGTAGAAAAGAACACTGTTATATCAAATAACAGTGATAAACCATGAACAGAGACGGGGAACATGTGTAAACAAAATTGCAATATTGTTTTTAAATAAAGCAATCCAAAACTGTTGCATTCGTATTCAGTAAACTGAATGGTATCTGCAATCATATTATTAAGTTCAAGTGTGTTTCTTATAGCAATGATGTAATTTTTTGATGAATTCTGTGGAATTTACTCATATGTAATTATATGTTACACTAAAAGCAGAATTCAGCACAAAGTAATGAACTTTTGTATTTTAAAATTCAAAATTTCAATTATGCCAGACAATGGGGGAAGACAGGTTTCAATGTATTGCTTAAAATATACAGGAAGCGATCATCTTTTAAAATTTGAGTGGTTCTTATTACTAGCTTACAACAGAACAATAAATGATTGATAAGTCCAGGCGTGATTTAAAAAAAAAAAAAAAAACTAGTGAATGAAGTGAAATTTCAGGAGCAGCAGATGGGTTTACCTGCTGTTAAACGCGGAGTGGTTTCCAAGCACATTTGTATGTAGTAATACATAGCCAAAGACACAAGGCTTCCTCAGTAGTTTAAACCCTGGGCCTACAGTCTACACGCAGCTTTTCCAAGCATTTGCTCACAGAAGCATCCTTACATTTTATCCTCATCTACTGCACCAAAAATGCTTGTTATTGAAACAGGTGTCAGCAACAGGTGCAATTAAAGTGGTTGTGAGGACAGTTTTACAAGCAGTCAGGTCTAACCAGGATTTCTGAAATGACAGTAGTGCTGGGTTGTGCCAGAGGGTTCATCATATTTGACACCAGTGTATTCACCATCAGCAGTGGATAATTGCAACACTACATGTAGCAACGCAGTTTTTGCATATATTTTGCATAATAACCATGTCATAAACTGCTTTCCATTATAATTCCTGCTCTGGGAGATGGACCAGGGGCAGGAGGGCTGCACGCAGACTTTCAGCACCTAGGATCTGCCTGCCTCAGTCATGCCCTGCAGCTCTGAAGCCAAAATAACATCTCAAAGGCACAGGAAAACAGGCAGCAGATTTTCTGTTTGTACATAGTACTCAAAAACAAAATAATAATAAAAAACTTTGTTAAGTGGCAGTTTTGTGCAAGTTAAGCATCTGCACTTGTTACTAATTATCATTATATTAGACTGACACAAATACTCATGACACAGAATAAAGCCGGAACATGTAAAGCCATATAGCAATACACAGAAGCACAGACAAGGAAGGATTCAAAAGAAAGAGAACAAGTCAGACAGAGAAGAAACCTATGTTGGGATCAAAGCCCAGAAAAAGAATCATTGCTTTAATCTTTAGTTAAGCCAATTGCTTCTGTAAAAACAAATGGTTTATTAAGAGTTGTGGAAAAGAACATTGCTGGGTCCAAAGAGGTCTCCGGAGTCCAGTGTAGACCTATACTTTAATGCGTATGTATGTATCTGCCTGCATTGCTGCATCAGAGACAATTCTGGGTAATATCAGTAGCTGACTAATATTAGATGTGTCAGAGGGATTGGGACTAGCACGTGAACAAATGTAAAAAAAAAGATGAAAAAACAAGAGGAAGAACAGTTTGACACAAGCCCAAAGACATCAGATCTTCACACGGACACCAAGTTTATGCTTGCTTTGTAGCCATCCTACTGCTGCTCTACAAAATCTCATTTTCTAAAGTGTCATCCCATAAAATATCCCTCTTGTTCCAATTATTGCACTAAAAAGGAACTTTCGTATAATTGTTGGAAAGCCACATCTTTTTGATCCTATCACTCAATAGGATTCATTCACAAGATGGGTGAATTCAGTTTATTGATCACTACCTGGCAATTCAGTGATCCGTCGGTGGTTAGAGGTTTCCTTGGGATCTTGCCTTTGACTTGAGGCTAGGCAAGATTATTTTGTCTTTACTGTCTGGGAAAATCAACTGTTAAAGTAAGAGTCCCAAAGCTTGCCTTTCATTAACCAAATTAATGCTTGCAATTAATACATGCATTTGATCAATATAATAACTAACCTACTAACAGAGTTTAAAGAGTTTGGAGATTTCCTGAGCCAGTGCTTAAATCCAGTGGATCTCAACTGGCATATTGTTATTGCCGCTGTCAAATGGCCACAAATCCACTTATTTTGGTAGTTCCCTGTTCAACCCGCTGCCTGCACAGCTCTCCCTGCCCCTCCTGAAAACATAAATAAATGAGCATCTTTTCTGTTCAAGGGAGCTGTTGTATTTTTTGTTGCTGCTCTTTTTTTTTTTTTTTTCCTCAAAAAACAACAGAAGCCTCTTTTGTGTAATTTAAACTGTGTTTTTGGCATATTCTGGAAAGCTTTAGATCAGCAATATTCCTTTGCATCTGAATTTAATATGAGATATTTTTCACCTTCTCTTGTGAGTTGTTCACTCTAAATGACACTCATTTTAATACGTTTTATCTGTAACATTTTGGGGATCACCTTCCTAATGTACAAGTCCCTTCAGGTCTGGGAGTTCTTCCTTAAATTGATAATAAAAAAAGTGCTATGGCCAAGTGTAGTCGTTTTCCATTTTAATGAAGAAAATTGGGGATTTCACAAGCCCTTTTGGCAAACACAGTAAATGGTCTGCAGTCAGTAATAGTTTACAGTGGCTTCCCATGAATGAAATATTTACACCCAGAAATCAACACCTGTATTACAGCAAACTGATGTTCAGTCTTTAAGGTCTATAATGCCAAAGCTATTTCCAGGCTTCACAAAGTGGAATAAGAGGATTGGAAACAACTTAGTATTTCATTTACGAAGATCAGAAATTAAGTGAGCTCCTTGAACTCTTTCAGCTTCCCAGATTCTTTAGAAAGGCTAAAGCATTAACTCCTCCTTTTTGTTCTCCATCCCAAGAAAGGCATGTGTCCTAAAGTGCAAGGTCCTGAACTTGGGGAAAAATAACCCCAGTCACCAGTACAGGCTGAGGACTGACCTGCTGGAGAGCAGCTCTGCAGAGAGGGACCTGGGCGTC
>VZSV01000042.1:4923894-4963227 GCA_013398735.1 Nothocercus julius
GCAGGTGACAATTGCAGAGTTCCTTAAAAATCCAGAGCTGTTTTCACTTGCTGCTCTTTCAAGGCACATTTCTTCTAGAATGAGCTTTCTGTTGGCTGAACTGCATTTCATACTGATCTCTGTAGACAGGAGCAGAACACAAGGGCATGCTTAGGAGCTGGGAATTCCAGCAAGTCACTGTGTCTCTGAGCAGTCTGCTCTCTTGTTAGGGGTCAAGTGGGAGCTGACTGGCAAGCTGCTAGGCAGCTGTTCATATCAGCTCTGCAGATAAAACTAATAGATTCTCTGCAGCCAAAAGAGCGATGAAAACAGCTGTAGTTGATAGCAAGCACAGCAAAAGGGCCAGCCACCACCTGGAGACTGGTCGGTTCCAACCAAGAAGCTGCCAAGGCTAGTGTAGAGAGCAAAGATACTCATCTTTGCTCATATTTATGGCGTTTTGTTTACAGAACTGAAGAAAGTACATCTTGCTCTACTTCTGTATCATCTCACTTACTGACCCGTAAATATGACAGATATCCACAAGGTCTCACTCCTTTGGGAATGGCACTGTAAATTTAACATCATTATGTTGCCATGTATCGTACATAGAATTGTCACACTTGCACACCACATGCTCAAGAATGTTATTATAAATAGGAGAAAATCACTTCATTTGCAAAGCTGCACACACAGAAAATGCAATTTGCAGCATAGCAAGCTCAAAAGCTATTCAGCTCTTTCTAGTATTCAGTACCTTCTCTTTTGTTTTACTTCAGCTTCACTACTTTCTCATTCTTCCTAAAACATGCTAGTCTTACTACATGAAAGAAAACCACTGCATATTAGTCACGCCAGGAAAATGAATTTTGGCTTGCAGCTGGTGAATGAAGGTTGTCAAGATTTATTTAGACAGCAAAAACAGTGACTGATAAGCAAGACCTAAGAAATCCTACGTTTACTCTCATTTATCACTTTTGCATGTTTTGTCTAGTACTCAAAAACGCATGGCTTTGCCTTTTTGCATGACTATATTAGTCCTCTTTGGTA
Organism: Nothocercus julius; assembly: GCA_013398735.1. Lineage (NCBI taxonomy): Eukaryota > Metazoa > Chordata > Aves > Tinamiformes > Tinamidae > Nothocercus > Nothocercus julius. The sequence continues at coordinate 4,924,924 of VZSV01000042.1, forward strand.
AGTTTTGGGGAAAAACTCACAGGCCTTAAATCCATCTGAAATCCAACAGAAAACAATGCATCACATTTAGTCTCTGGATTTGTTGACCTACTAATAATAGCATGATGGGAAAAGCAAGAGATAAGAATCTCTTAGGACCTGCCTTTAAAATGGCAGCAGTATTTTCAGACCAAATGGCTATATTTCTTTAGCTACCAACTTTCATTGAGGTCTAAGGAAATATTGCATCTCAATCGAAAGTCCAAACCCTAGTTTCTAGAGCTAAAGTATGTCAAAGGATAGTCACGCAGAATTTTGGTCTTTACACGATCATTTATGTGTTTTAAGCTGTTTTGTAATCACTGGTATAGAAGTATTTAACTCTGATTTTGATCCTTTCCTAGTCTGACTTTATTTTCTCAGCATTTAACTAGGAGAATAAATTAGGTAGGAAACTCAAAGTGGGACCTCCTTCCTGTTTCATTCTTGGCTTATTTCAGTTTTATCAGATATTAATTCAGGGACTTTAAAATCTTCTTAAGAGACCCTTTAAGTACGTTGGGTGTTTTGACTGCACCATGCAAAAGGATGTTTGACTTTTCATTCATGAGTAAAAAGCCCCACATCGTTCAACTTGAATCTGAATCCAGTGTGGTTTTACACCCTTACAAAGTCACTCCACCTCTCCAGCCCTCCAACCATCTCATCTGAGGCCTACACTCACCAAATTTCCAGAATATAAGAATGGGAACATGGCTAATGTGCAGAGTCTAGTGCCCTGTTGGCACCTATGTGCATATAAGTGGGAGGGCATGCACACATTTCTCTCTTGTTGTCTCCCCTTTACCTCTAGAAATGCTCTGTTAATGACACTTTATTCTCCTTTCAGCCACATCACTGACTTGGAGCCTAACAGTGAATTTTAAATGGAAGTCAGTAATAAAAAAGAAAGGATATACAGATGTTTGAGAATTAAAGCAAAGAGAATCAGTGAGATAATACACAGGACTAAATAAAAGCACAGGAGGAAGATAAAGCACTTCGTGGTCAGATCCTTAGAGTGCCTAATTTGCATGAAAATCAGTGGGAGCTGCTATTTAATTGTTAAGAGGTTATGGACCTTAGAGTCTCACAAACTGTACCTGAGCTTTTCCTTCTCTTCTCGTAATAGAGAAGCTAAAGCATCAAAGGTGAAATCCTAGCCCCTATAGCAGCTTAGCAGCTGCCCTTACTCTCCTAGCCCCTTGCAGTCGGCCCCATTAAAAAAAAAAAAAAAAAAAAAAAAAAAAAAAAGTTAAATTGATTCTCTCCCCATACCCTAAGTAATCAGTAGAAGAGGGAGAGCACTCAGAATATTTAATCTCCTTTCACTTGTTTTAAACAATGAATTATACTTCTCTTATCTTCTTTCTATTTTAGAGGAATCTCACCTGAGCTTCTTAAAAAACAAATGATTTCTTCTCCAAAGTGAGGTGTATGGCTGCATATTAAATCACTACATATACCTCCCATTTTCAGAGACTTGGACTAGGAGACTTACAGAGGTCCATTCTCATCAGCATTTCTATCATTCTATGGTTACCTCATATGCATTCTTGCAAGGTCCCTCTCCTATCTAAGCTCTTTACTTTCATGAGTACACTGACTACAGTAGAAGAAAAATAATCAGACTGCAGAACAACTATTTTTTATTTACTAATAGAATTTTTATTAACCAGTGGACCCCTCCTCTGTTGTTCCCAGCAAATATGTATATTCAGGAAAATGTTCCTAGTGCTTGCACAGAGATTATCTTTTAGTTCAGCAGCAGCACCTTTCCTCTGCCTAAGCACACTGAACATTTTTATTCCAATAGCACTGCAGTGTAGTAGTCACTAATGCCCTGGGAAAAGGTGTCACACTACGGTCCTAATAAGAGATTTATACATCAGATCCATACAGTCTAGGCAATTATGGACAGCAAATTAAATCTCTGTTCTAGACATCTGTCTCCAACATTAGATGCAACAGACCGAAGTTCATTTTCCAGCTCTGTGACAGAGCTGTAGGGAGCTTGGGCCCTACAGCCTTGCACAACCTAAGGAAACAAGGGTGGCATTTGGGAATACTATGCCAATACTACTTTTAACACAACAGCTCCTTTTGCATAACCAGATCTTGCTATCATCTTAAGCTTTGTCTCACTGTCTCACTTTCATCTGTCTCTGCTAACTTCCAAAACTTCTAAGAGCTACAGACTTCAAGACACTGGAAAGATGTTCTTCATGATGCAAAATTAAAGAGCTGCATGCCTGAATCTCACAAGTGGGCTGATGCACATATTAAAGAGTGCAAAACACCAGGGCTTTATGGAGAAGGTGCAGCAAGCTTTTCTGTAATATGTACCCACACACAAAATTAGATTCTCACATGTGTTTCCTAGGCCATCTTCCTCTCCTCCCCCTATCCCCAGTTTCTTAATTGTTCTGGAAAGTAGTAGACCTTTCAAAATGTATGAACAAATTTTGGCTTAGGAAAATATATTGCTCTGGTTATTTTACATCTGAAAGTACTGTGCATGGAATATGAGTCATCAATGAACTTTGCCGGTGCAAAAACGACCTATGTCGCCTTACTCTAGAGTGCTTAATTCCTACCCGGGTACTCTATAATCTAACCTAAACCATGATCAGAAATCCAAGACCAAACAGTAACACTGACAAAGGAATGTAATAATTAAGAAAGGTATAAGTTTCTCTTTAGAAATACAGTACAAACCACAGCTAGCTACAGTAGTGAGAAGAGCTCCGTCCCCAGTTTTGCAGATTGTTTTGTTGCGAATTTCGCAGGACTTTGTAGCCCTTTTCTTAGTTTTTTGTAAGCTACAGAATCTGCCATCTACTCTGTAGCTAGAAGAGCCCTAAGGCCATCGGAACTGGCCTGAATGTCCCTTCTATCTAACAGCCAAAAGAGAATTCCTGAACAGTCTCATAACTTGTGCAATGCAGTTACTGATACAGCTCCTTGCAACAGGTTTGTATTCTTCTATTTGTCTCCTTCCTGCATCATTCATCATCCTATAATGATATTTAAACAAACTTTGTAAAATAAAAATTCAAAACTCTGGAGCTCAGGATTGCAATTCTGCAAGCTTGATATAGTGAATTAGATCACAGTAGTACTGCTTGGACTGGTGTAGATAAGTCTGTCAGCACTTTTGTCTCTAGCGGGACTTGTAAGTCAACCTTAACAATTTGCCATGGGCAAAGAAGTTGGGATATGAAAGTCCAGACCTGGAGTATAACATCTGACAAAAGACGACCACTAGAATTTTTAAGTTATACCTGAAAGAAGGAAACTGGGGAGAGGGCAGGACAGCAAAAGGGGAGGAGATGCTTTGATTTTCATCTATACCACTCCATACATCCACTCCTACCTTAGCCTTACAAAGCCATATTCTGGTCTGTAAAATCAGTGGTGCCTCGTACTCACACTGCTCATTTTGTTTCACTTATGCGAACATGCAATCATTATTAGTTCTCAATACTCTTACGGGGTAGACACTACCAACTCAAGTTTTCTAGACAGAGATGTAAGGCACAATTTGCCCAAGGCAACAATAGGAACTCTGTGAGAGACAGAAATAGAAGCAAGGAGTTTCAGCTTCCCTGCTGTATCCTGAGGCCACAGACCCCCCTCTGGCAGCGACTGTTTCTTCAACATGTTATAAAGGTGATGGGAAGGTTTCCAAGGTCCCAGCTGTGGAATCATGACTGAGATTCTGATATTACCTCTCCTCCACTAAACATTTAAGTTTCTAAAGGTGATCTTTGATCTTTGGCTCCCAAGCCAGACAGTACTAAGGTCTATGTCTATGTTGCTATCAGAGTGGCACTTTTATGAAATGAAGCTTAGATGTGTTGCAGGCTTTGGAACATCACGTGAAGGTAAGGTGCAGAGGTGCAGGGTGCCTGAAGAAACAGAATTTGATGAGATAATGTTAGGACAGAGGCTGTAAACTGAAAGTTTACGTCTAACCTGATAAAGCCTCATCCATGCTCCAGCTTGGAAACGGTCCCTCAAGTGAACAATTTTTCAAGCCATGCTTGAGAATTGTCTTGAAAAAGTTAGTCAGATAAATAGCTAAAGCTAAGCTAATATATAAAAGCTAAGGAATAAAACTAACATTTCTGCAATACGGAGAACCAGAAGTCCGGTACTTAAGTATACTTATTGGCCTGTTTTTTTTATTTAGCAATATAAGCGTATCATAAAATCTTGCAGCTGGTCTGTAGCTACAGGTCTGTCTCCATAGAGGTTGAGCTGAGATCTCTCAATGAAAGTAACCTGACGTGTCTGCATTGACTTCTTCAGTCAGATATATATTGACTCAGGCTCTGTACCACACTTGCTGCAACTACTGAGCTTCCAGCTGATTCACTGCATGGACTTCAGTGATGACATCAACTTGCATCTTCCTGAAATTCAGATTAGGCATATCCTTTCTTCACTACACTGAGCAGCTGTGATCACCTCCTAAAGGAAATCTCCCCCAAATGTTGTGTCAGGCTTCTCAAAATCAAGGTTTCTGAATTACCAGGTTGTGGGAAAACTGAAAAATAAAGATTTTGGTTTCATTAAGACATTTCCCCTAATCTAGAAAGCCTGCTTTCTGCAATGTAAAACTTTGACAAGGATTATTTGAGTGACTGCAGTTTAAGGGGTATGATTTGTCATTGAAGCAAGAGGAGGGTAATATTTACCTTCAGGTTTTTTAATGATACTCTGCACTCAAGAGCCAGGTGACTCCTGAGACTAGCTCAGGATGCCTTAGTACTTCAGCAGATGCCGTCTCTGCTGGGGTTATAGAACGTAATGTTTTACAGAGAGTTGCAGAAACCTCATTAAACAATCTTTTTTTCCATTCAGGTTACCACTGAATTCAACACATGCTCCAAGCAAACTCCTTTGGAAAATGTTATCCCTAAGGAGTACTAATATTGCATCAGATGCTCAAAACAATGAAGAAAAGTGAAAGTAGTAAATACTGATATGACAACAAAGAAAATATTTCTGGCAGCTGCCTTGAAAACGTAACAACTATCTTTCAAAGATCAGGAAAACGCTATTCAGTGACAATTTTCAGTTTTATCACTACTATAACTTAAATATATTTATGTAGCTCTTCCCATTACTATTCTTCCCTATGACATTTTTCACAGGTAAGTTGAATGTCTATATATAGCCTTCTCTCAGTCAATAATTAATTTGAAAAAAAAGCCAGCTCATTTAAGTGTACATCAAATTATTCCATTATCTACATATTCCATTTGAATATGACTCTCTTTTTTTTTTTTTTTGTAATTATTAAGTATGATTTAAGGCAAAAAAAAAAAAAAAAAAGAAAGAAAACAGTGTCTTACATTAAGAGCACATGTTGAAATTCCCCTTCAAAATATTCAGTAACCTTTAGCAAGGTGCCTTCTGCCCTACTTTTTTCCATAGGTTCACTGTATCATCATTATTTATAATCTAGTGCTTGTGCAATCATGACATTCTACTCTGCTTTATTGCCAGCTTAAAAAAAAATTCTATTTCCCGCCATGGCTGTATTCTCTAAGGTACAATACAGAGGATATTCATAGCCTCCTTTAGCTTCAACTGAATTTGTGAGTAATTTGGAGTGCTGAGAGCAAGACTCCATGGCTGAACTAACAGTAAATGCTGTTGTGACAAAAGGAGAATGCTCTGCGGGTCATCCAGTCGAGTGTCCTGCCCCAATGGTATATAGCAGCAGATATTTTGGCAGAACAGGGGGCAGAATTTGCGGAAGAAATACCAGTGATTAAATGGTGTACGGACTATCTTACTCCTAAAATAAGTTTCTTTTACCCTCATCAGTCAATAGCTGCCTTGTGTCTGTAGTATGAGATTTTAGACACTTTCCAAAAAATAAAACCTAATTAAAAAAAAATAAAGACTGCTTTTAGCTTTGTCTCAGTTTCTTTTTTTGGCACATTTGATAAGGAATGGCTTGTTTGGGGATCTCCTACCAGACTCCTATCTTCTTCAGAGTGTGCACAGAGGACAGTGGTACGCAGAGGAAACTGTCCTCACTGGAGAACAGTGGGAAAAAAAAGGAGACATGGTATTTCCACACAAGCAGAAATATCTGTAACATCTGAAGTTGATCCCTTTTGGAAATGCCTGGACATTCTCTGTTCATACATTGGCTATTGCCAGTGTGTAACAGCCATCCAAGTGAGCTCACTCCAAACAAGGAGGAAACCTTCATTATCTTCCCTACCTTCCTTAACCAGTGAGATAAATCCTGCTGGATTGAGCAGATGGGCCTGACTTTGGGGGGATCAAAGAATCACAGAATGACTGAAGTTAGAAGGTACCTCTGCATAATGGAAAAATACATATATATGACGAGCTGAAATTCCTTGGGCCTGTAGCCCATGTCTAACTTGTATAGATGCTATGCCAGAGAAGAAAACTCTCCCAGCGCTGAGCTCTGAACACTAATGCACCAAACCTCCATGACACAAACGATCATTCTCAGAGCCTCTTGCCAGTGGCAATCCTGCCTCTTTTCTGCAACTTCTTCTACTGCTGAGCATTTTTATTTTAGCACAGTGGCCTAACAAGAATAATATGTGGAGGGAGGTTTCTCAGTGCTGCTGTCAACCCTTGTGCATAGCAAGTGGTAGCAGCGTTCCAGCTGACTTACTCTGTTGATTGCCAATGAATAGGCATTTAACTCTTTCAGAGAGATCTGGAACCCTACATAATCTATCAGTCTCTAAAGATGGATCATAGAAATCAGAATGACCATGAATACATTGTATTTTTACATATATTCACTTTTTTCTCCAAAAAATCAGAATGGAACACAGAAATAAAAGCGGAGTCGGAGGCTATGCCCACATTAGCAAGCAGTACAGGGCAATAAGAATGAGCCCATAGCATGAAGAGCTGGTCAGAACAATCCAGCATCCACATTAAATGTGTTTTTTGCATTTTACTTTGAGCTATTTCTAATCTCACCTTATAAACTGAATACCTGCTAGACTTTGGATAGCACTCACTACATTTGTGAAGTACATCTTTTTGCTTGGTTCATTCCAAAAGAAATCCCTTTTCCAGACTCCAAGCTTTCTCTGTGATGCAAAGCAGAGCAAGATAAATGGGGAGCACTGGGGGATTCACTTCACAAATTCACTTCAATTAGTTTTTTGGATTCCAGTCCAAATGAAAATGTTAATCTAGATGCAATCAAAAAAACACCTCAGACCATGCAATGTAAAATCATATTTGAGTTCACCGAGATGCACCAAGTGCCTTAAGGATATAATGCTTTGAGAGTGGTCTAGTCAGTATCTTCTGGCCAAATGACTTTTGTTTCTTTCAATACTCAGGTCTAGCCTGGAAAAGAAGAACTATTCTCAGTGAAGAGCTAAGTGACAGAGTCTGTTCAAAAGACTAATAGTTTGGTGCAGAAAACTAATAGTTTTCTAATCGTTTGATCACAATAAAAATAGTGAGCTAAATAAATAGGAATATCAATACATTCAGTAAATCCTTCTAATATACGGTTTTATAAAACCACCAGTTTTGCAATGATCTTGCATTTTTAGCTGCAGATGTGCACTATGTGTTTGAACAAGCGATATGTTTAAAAAAGGGTTTTCAGGTGTGATGTGGAATTTTGGCAGTTGAGAAATCAACCAGTGGTATGACTTTCCCACTCACCTTGAACAGTGGAATAGGTCCTTATTTGGCTATTTCAGCTAAAATAGAGAAACTATAGGGGGAAGAAAAATGAAATCAGCTATTGTGCCAGAGAACTGGTAGTGATAAATGCTTGAGAAGATAGGAAAGGAGGTAAAGAAGAGGGAGAGGTATATTTTATTCCTTTTTTTAAAACTGTAAAATTATGCTAGGACAGATACAAAATAGTCCAAAAAAAAAAAAAAGTATGAAAAATATGGTTTATCAAAATATCCAGTCAAGGTCAACAAATGGGAAGGTCACTCATCTTCCAATGCAACCTCCTCAACCACTATTTACAATATACCAAGGAGCAGGAGAAGACTAAACGACACTTCTATGTGAGTGTCAGAGTTGTGACTGAAGCTTAATTTCAGAAACAACTCAGTCATTCTGAAATACCTCCTGGCACTCTAATAAGAGCAAAATGAACAGGATATTAAGAGTCAGGAGGTAACCCTTCCACAGTACTGCACGAACTATTACAGGGACAATTCACAAAGCATGTGTTCAAGTCTCATTACCTTCAGTGGGAGTTCAGTAAATGTCTTAGCAGTCCTCTGAATGGAGGTCTTTAACCAAAGTTTAACAAAATAGACTGGTAGCCGTGGAAAAGCTCCAGGACTCCGGGAGAACAAATCCAGATCCAAGGCGTGGGAGACTATGAACAAGAAAATTCTGCAAGCCACCCTCTGGCACCTGAGAGTCGTGTTTAAAAACGGCTGCACCCTCCCTGCTTGACCTTTGCACCTTTGCAATGGAAACACTGGTGCTTCCCTTCCAGAAATGTGAGAGGTGCTCACCTATGGTTAGGTCAGGTGCAAGAGAGGCACCTCGGATGGAAATTAGTCTACCTTGCAAATTAAACTGCTTTGAACTCTTTGCAGTGTCGAGATCATAGTTCATGAAACTGGACGTCATTAAAACTGAAGGTCCAGAATGAGGTCAGCCATCAATATCTAGGAAAACGAGCTGAAAAGCAAAGCTTCCTGCAACCACAGTTAGACTTTTTCACCACTTTATTTGCAACATATGGTGTAGCAAGACATGAACGTCCTCTTCTGGCCCCCCAAAATTAACTCCCTGGCACCACCTGTTCAGAGGGAGCAGCCTGCAAAATGTTTGTATTGGGGGCAGATAAAAATGGTTGTGATGCTTTGGTGCAGTCTGTTTCTGTTACCCACTTCAGTGCTCATATGAGATGAACGTTGTATTTGGCACAAAATTAAAATTAAAGACTGTAAATAAAGAGTGAGAGGAACATTTCAGTCCTATAGTTTGCACTATCCTTTAGAATGGAGTTTGTTAATAATCTGACCTGGTTATTTTAGCACATGAAGATATTTGCTTAACTTCATATTCTGTTGTTGTTTATCACTATCAGACATTATCTATAGTTTAAAGTAATCTTTCTATTCCTCTTCATCCTTTACCTCCCAGAAAACAAAGTGTGGGTCTCCTATATCACTTTTCTTCCCAAGTCCATGAGTCAGGCAATTGCAGAAGTCAGATTTAATCTGAGCATGCTTGGATTACTGATTCCCTGCCCCACCACCGCCCCATTCCATAAAAGAAACATCCTTGCTTCCTGCCAACGTGTTTGCTGGTGCACCCACAAATCTAGGAATACAACCCTACAAGGCCAAAGTAAAAGCTTATGCATATGGATGTGGATGGAAGAACAAAAGGCAAGACAGGCAATACACATTGGTAGGTATACAGAATATTTCATGTATGTTTGATGACTATATCAAAGCGTACTAAGATGACATATGCTGAACTGACCCAAGACAACTCAGTTCACTCGTGCTCCTTAGCGTCTTTTTGAAAATGATCATTGTCCCCCCTGTGTATTTATTTCATTCAAGAAGTAGTTCATACACCACCACAGGAAGATTAAAACATTGACTGCGACTAACGTAATGAGCCTGAAGCCTAAGAAAGAGGAGGAAGAAAGTTTGAAATTTATGATTTTTATTCTCCTGCTTCTTCCTAACAGGATCTGAAAATCATGAAAGAGCTTAAGCGCATCAAAGAACATCCTTTGAAAATCATGCTTACAGGCAAGAATACAAATTGGATACCAGTCCCCAGGCCACTGGCCTACCTTTGTAGAACAGGGGCTTGCATTTAATTTCCCCTGACTAACAAGTCACCTTTATCAATTATAATTTAGCACTTGAAAACCGTGTGTTTTAAGTTTTAAAGTTAGAATTAAAAAGAAACATTCATTGTTCTTATAAAAAAGGTGTCATTTTAAAAAAGCTTTCAAACTATTAAACTCTTGATGGATGCTATTCATATCACTAGTGGCATCATGACACAGCAATTAAATCATAACCCTTTCACTATTAGAATGTATTTTTGCCCGTTTAAAATGGAAGTGAAGACATAAGAAACTTTAGCATAGGAAATACTCAAGTAACTGGAGAGGTAGACGGGGTGGAGTTTGTGAAAAAGGAGAAGGTGGAACAATAAATTGTAACTTACTTTGAGTTTAAGGATATTATGTGAAACAGAAGACGATCTGTCATTAACCTCTAGCTGAGTTACGTTTTAGGAACACTGTGGGACTTACAGTACATTTCATAAAGTTGCTTCATTTTATTCAGCCTATTTTGTCACACAGGAACTTAAAAAGATTAAACTCTGTTCCCAAGGTTGTGAACTGTAGGACCAAGATTTGCTTTTTGTAGCGGAGCCAGTTTTGAGGATTAAAAAAATTACACAAAGTCATTTAAAAAAAGAATTACTGCCACTATATATATATATATTTTTTTTTTTTTCTAAAAATGTTCATTTGTTACCCTATTTTAAAGATACAGGACCAGCATTACTATTATCCGGGATCTAAGAATAGCAAAGAATAGGAATGGGACAAAATATGTGAATTGCCTAAAAAATCATTGTGATTGATCCAGCGATCTTAGAACTGAACTTGCTAACCCAAATATAATAACTTTTATAGACATGAAATTACTTTTGAATTATTTTAGTAAAATAACAAGCAACATTAGTTATACTCTAATGCCAAAACAGGATATATATATACAGGGGGAAAAAAAAGGCAAAAATATAGCCCAATCTAACACCCTTGTTATAAAATTTGGGATGGGATTGCTTTACACAGCCAAAAATGAAACTTCTCTGGCTAACTGCGCCACCTTTTGATTTAAAAGCAAAAGGGAGATTAAATGATTGTTCAGTATCTAAAAGAATACACTTAAAGACATTCCTGCAGACATAAAAAAGGGGTTCTAGAGCTTATTTTAGTTGTTTGTTATACAGAAGTGCAGGGCTGCATGCTTTAGCATTGCTATTATGGTGAAAAGCCACACCAGCAATATAAACGGAAAAAATATATATTCGTTCTTGCTAGTTTGTATTTTTGGAACAATGATATACACGTCAAAATCAATAAAGCTGGGCGAATGCTGGAGTAACGCTTTAGCAGTCTTAGCACTGTTAGCTAAGTATATAACCATGTCTAAAACAAATGCTTCATAATCCATTAGCTTCTCCTATGTAAATCTACACTCTCTACAACCGTTACTTCTCCTGGATTTTCTTCTAACACTTAAAATGTATCAGCTGCAAGCCCTCATTTAACGCCAGCGTATTGCAAATTTGCACAGAATCTCTATGCAGGCATTAAATTAAACAGCACAGACACTCAACAGAGTTACAGCATGCATTGAAATACATTAACCACATCCTACCTTGCATCCAAACATCAACGACAAAGTGTTGTTGGTGCATGCAACTTTGCAGTGGCAAATCATTGGTGTAAAGCAGTCGGGATTTTTAACAATAGGGCACATTCCTTGAGTGCTGCAGCAGTGGCAGCCTCCTGAAGGCTAAAAACAAGGAGCTAATACAGCACATGGAGTGGCAACATATGCTGCTCAACAGCTATCTTTTCTCTTGCCGGTCAGAAGCAGCCTGCTCGGATCTCTACCTGTGTCCCGTTCAGCCATCCCCTCCGTTGTCGATGAATCAACGATGCAGCATCAATCACAAAGCTCAGGATTTCCCTTCCTCGGGGAAATTAGTTTTTACATTGAAAGAGAGGGAGGGAAAAAAAGAAAGAAAAAAAAAAAGGAACAGAATGGAAATGAGGGGGACTAGCAGGTGTGGCAGTATTAGCATGTAAAAGGATGTAGACGCCTACTCATAACAATCACATAAGATTGTCATGCTAGCTGAAGTGGGCTGAAATTATTCCGTCGGAAGAAAAATACTGCAGCTCCTGATTTGGTAAAAAGCCAGTGAGTTGCTGCAATACATAGTCATTGTGGGGAGAGAAGAGGAAAAAAAAATTACTTATCTAACAAGCCGAGTCCTCAGCCTTTATCAATATGCATTCCAATAAGGAATCCCTTCCCCACGTCTCCTCGAGAAAAAGCAGCAGATCAATCGCAACTCCATAGGAGCGATGCCCTTTGCTTCCTCCGAAAAGATGAATCTCAGCAGGAGACAAACTGTACTCAAAGCTGAAAATCCCAGATGCTGGGAGTTTGCAATCGGAGAAATACCAGTAACATTTATCCAATCCTGGCTTGCCACATGGGAGCTTTCTCCAGGCACAAATTTACAAATAGACAGGTTGAAGGATTGCAGGAGACACTGAATAAAGATACGAAGTTGCACGGAAAATGCACCAGTGTGAAGCTTAGAACGCTCTCTAAACGCTGCCTTGGTGGCAATGTAACTACTGACTGTTCAGAGTGCTGCTATCGGATGACCTGCAAACAGCTTCCTATATTGCAGAAATTTAATAATTAAAGAAGTTTGGGGGCATAACACTGGTTTGGATTCAGTTACAGCATTCGCTGTTTCTTGGTTAGAGCAACACCAGCTGAAAATGCATAATAAAACATTTGGATGTGCAAAATGCTAGCTGAGCTTTTTAAGAGGATTATTTATATCAAAAGTTGGACAGATATATCTTCCGGTTTTATATGCAGCACACAGATAGATATAGAAAGGAAAGCTTATGATACAGAAGGTAAAGAGATGTCTTTCACAGCTGACAGCAAGGTACAATCCACAGTGGCTTCACAGTTACTTGACCCTGCCTTTTTGCCGCTTGCTAAGCTCTGCCCAGCAAATTACAAACTCTCGAAAGAGATGAGAACAGCTTGTCTCCCTGGAAATTGCGAGTCTGTCCTAAAGGTGCAACAGAGAAATTGCTGCAATAAACACAAAATAGAGATTCGTTACCCAACAGGAGAGAGAGGCACCTATGGCCAATGGAGGGCCCTGCTTGTAGCTGGGTAAAACACTGTAGAGAGGAAAGGTCACAGGATTTCTAAAAAGATCTGTCTGTAGAGTGTGGGCTCTGATATACAAAATCTCTTCTATTAAGATTTTGTATTTATATATGTAGATACATGCGTGTGTGCATTGGATGTGTTCAATACATATAGAGAGTGTAAAATTTCTTTGATATAGTTTACCCTCACTTTGTAAAGTTCAAAACCATAAAAAATATCATTTTCTTAAACAGCTTTGATTCTACGCTTTCTTTTACATTATTCAATAACTTTTTTTTTTTATTTTTTAAGTAGTTAGATTTTGACTTGTTAAAGTATTTTCTTATTAACATTCCTCACTTTATGCTTACAGCTCGGAGCTTGCAAGAACCCAGGCTGCGTAAAAGGACACGGCTTTTTCGATCAAAGCTCCAGAAAGAATCGCACCTCAGCTAAGGTTGCAATCCAATCCCATCCCTGAAGATATATTTCTTGCAAAAAACAGGATCTGTGATCGATGTGTCCTCGATCCACTCAGCTCCCACCTTGATTCTGACAGCCTGGACGTAAGTTTTCCCTGCTCCGTTATTTCATGGGCTGCTGGTCAATCCCCAGGCAAGAGCCGCGATTGGTTGGGGCTCTTCTTCCATCGCAATGTCCTTCTTCCCACCTTGCCCTGCCAGCTCCACCACGCGATGGTGACAAACAGCCGTCCTAACAGCACCAAACCTTTGATCTGTTTATTTCTAGCTTGCCTGCCTCGTTATTAAGCTATATGTTATACAGGTTTTCTTTCAAGTGCTGTCTCTCGCATAACCAGTGCTGGTGTAAATATAGAAAAGTGTAGTTTCCATGACAATACATTCCATAGTTACAGCCAGCAGCCACTATCATTAAACCATGAATCACAGGGCTACCTTAAGGTGCGAGCACACCCTGTTAGTGGCCTTGCAAGATTTAATTTGGGATGGCAGTGGCACGGCAATATTTTGGGGAAGACACCACTACAAAATGCCAGAAAACTGCGTGCGTAGCCGGTTCTAACAATTCTCATATCTTCCCATCTCAGGCATTTGGGTGATCAGTGCCACTCTCAATCTGCCCTAATCATTAGCATTTCTAATATAAACATGCCTTGCATCTGTACTTTCCAATGTTTTAAACATGATGCCTTGATTTAAGACTGGACCCATAATCACACAGACACGATTTCCAATTAATGTTCCCCTGCATCTAATTAAAATCACCTGCACTTAATTTCAAATTCAGATTTCAAAGAAGGCAAGGAAAACCAGCCAGTTAGCCTCTCTCTTTGTTTGCATTCTGTAAGCTCACACTCTCTGAAGAGGGGAGGCCCGTTTATTAAAGTTTCCATTTCTTCCCCACTCACTAATTTTTGGCGTGACACTGTTGGAGACATCCAACCAACACCACTTTTACTGGTGATTTTATCTCCGTGTTAAGACAGCAGCCACCTGAGTGTTACAGGAGGCAAGAAACACATCCCTTCACACTTACTTAAACTAATTGTTGCTTTCAAGTGAAAAAACAGTTACCTGATGCACAGTCATTTGGGAAACAACAGAAAAAGAGGAATCAGTGCAATGACAGATTGGAATAATAAGTCATATCACAAATGGCCAAGAAAGACATTTATTTCGATTAAGTGACAACCACATATGAACTGCCATATGAAAACACTTGCTCAAAGATCCTCCTCTGTCTTTTTCCTGTTTTTTTTTTTTTTTTTTTTTCAGGTAGTATTCATCACAGAAGCAGAAGTAAATTGCTAATTGCCAGGAAAGACATTTAAATTACAGTCATACTGCAGAAGCAAGGTTTCTTGGAAAATCTATTTCCCCATTTTCTACCTCTCTGCCTGGATTTACAGATGAACACGTTGCAGGCGTTGGGTTGAGGAGAGTGCACTGATTCATCTTGTTTGCTCGCAGCCACTCTGCTACCACAATGAAGGGCACTTCTGCTGCTGCAGCAAAAGTGGAGACCCCCAGCAAATCGCAATGTACTAGTAACAACTTCTAGTAAAAGACCCTACTTGCAAATAGAAATCTACTGCTATAAACTGAGCTTCATCTTCACACAAGTTCCTCTCTTCCTCACCTGCCAGATTTGGGAGAAAAAAAGAACTTTTACCCCACCTGTCACCTCCTCTTTGGCCATCCAGATAGTAAAATCTCTCCTGTTTTGCCAATAACCCAATATTTCCGTGTTCTGCAGTGATGTCTCAGAACAATTCAGCTTAATTTCTGCAAGTATTATTGCCAACTTTGCACATTACTTTCTCACCTAATGCATATCTTCCTCCTTCTGTATCAGAGCCAGCTCAAATGTCAATATTTATGACCTGCACCAAACATACCCTGTGAGAATCACATAAAACCAGCCTAATTAAAAATAAAAGCAAAAGCCTGGAGATTCACAAAGTGTTGCTAGATATTCAGTATTTACTACATTGTGATATTTGCTTTTAAATTCCCTTTTTTTTTTTTTTTTTTTTGTTAAGAGATTTGCTTAAGTTTTGATGTTCAGAAATAGATCTGTGTATTTGCCTTCCCCTTTTTCACTACTCAACTTTTAATTCCATTGTTTTACCCTGAAAAATTTCTCTAAACCCTCACCGCATCCATTAGGTGCCGGAAGATCAACATGTTCATTAGGCTCTTGGCCAAGCTTTATGCATTGTTATGTTCTTCTAATCTTTCGTTAGAATTCAAAATCACCTTCTTTGTTGCTCTTCTCTGAATTCCCTGTACACTAATCAAGCCTCCTAAAAACTGAATCTGTCTCTGACAGTGATTAAAGAGAAGTTGTCTTCTCAAAGAATCATGTTAGATGAAAAAAAAAAAAAAGCTTGTTACACCACAGGCAGCACATCCAGAAGGAGCTAGAAAATATAAATATAAAACATACTTGAAAGATACCCCACCAAACCCAAAAATAACTGCACAGAACCTTGCCACTTATTCATAAAGAACAAAACATCCTCAAACCTTCTCTAATTTAGACCAAATTTTTTTTCACAGATATCCTGTCATTAGGGGGATTCTACTTAGGGCATTTCAAGGAACTCAGCTATGTTGACTGATCACTTTAATTAGTCATTTGCAGGGACAGACTGAAGATGACGGGCCTTCATTTTGCTGATAGATGTCTGTCAGTGTGTATCAGAAGCCCATCCTTAGTTTGCATGAAAGTCCACCCACCTTTGGAACAACTAATATTGAAGCCCACCCAGGAAAGACCCCACAGTGACAACAGTGGGAGCAAAACTGGTTTTATGTGTTCAAAGGCCCAAGGACTAGACCATGTATGGGGCAGTCCTGCCTTATGAATTAGATAAATAAGCCTACTAGGGAGCTGGTACAGAGACCCGGGGAAAGACGTGTTAAGTCAGGTCCGCTACTTCTGTAAGATGCCATGGCTGCATCCCATGCAGGGGCTGTGGTATGCTGTCTGGTTTTCCCAGATCTCTGTAGGTAAACAGACGTGGGTCTTCCTGGTTCCTTATGTCAGAGCCTGCTGGTAGAGAGCTACTCGCTTCACCTAGCTCTGACAAGGTGCATCAAGAGCTCTTGGAGGTACAAAGTTCTGCCAGGGAACCTTGAAACGAAGGCATGGAAGCAGATAAGCAGAGGACAGCCTGGATACTCTGAAAAAAACACCCATGCATCAAGAATTCAAACCTAGTAGACTGCTTGGATAGCATGATATGACTCAATCTCTCCATCTGAAGATGGGGATAGTGTCTTCCAATTAAATGCCCGTTTCTCCAGGTATCCAGTCATATAAACAGTGGCTTTTAAGTTAATGAGAATACTCATAAAAAGTGCTCATGTTCGTAAGTGTTTACACATTTATAGTGCCATATTACCAGAATAGATTTATGTTCTTCACTCGTGGAAAAATGCCTAGATCTGTACAGGACATAGTGCATAACAGCAGTTTCAGCCACAGCTGCTAGCTGTAGCTAAAGCTATTTAAGAAGAAATAATGTTAAAAAAAAAAAAAAAAAAGGCACAGAAAATGAAACATAGATTTTTATGAAAACTAATATTTATCAGTTCAGTCATTTACAAAACTACCAATTGTATATACTTTTTAAAATATCTTTCTTTAGCCAAGCATGATGGAAAAAAATGAGAGAGAGGAAGAAGTTATTTGGATTAAATGTCATCTAGAAATAAAAAATAATAATAAATAATAAATAAGTGATATTACTGCTAATCCTCAATAGCTACAAAACAATTCTGCTGTTTTGAAGAGTTCTATTTATATCTTATGTTAGAATTTTTAAGAGTTTACATGACAAAATAAACAGAAATAAAGGTATGGTCCTCCAGGCACAGAACGAAAATACAGCACAAGCTCTCACTTGATGTCTATATACCCCACTTGGAAAACATATGTGGACACACTGATTTCTTCAAATGAGTATAACACACTCATACCCAAATGACCTTTAAAATAAGCAGTTTAGCAACTACACACCAGAACTCACTAACAGCTTTCATATTTACCCAGCTTGCTGGTGTTTAGCCTACACTGAATTTTATTTTATGAGGACTTCACTGTTTTTAGCGCTACACTTGTTATCTCAGTTATGTCTGTACAAGCTGAAGTTACTGCACTATACGCACGCTTGATATGCATTAAACAGAAGCATATATCTGGCCAGGGTCCTACGCACAGTCAGCTGCTCTGCAAGTATTTCCTTTCCTCTGTGTGTACATGGGGCTCCCCCAGGCGGGAAGCACAGTCGGCTTGGTAGTTATTGTCCAGTAATTTTCTAGTTGAATCCATGAATCCATGTAAACTTCTACTTCCATGGGTTCCCCAGGCCTTCCAGTTCTCATATGATCATTTGCTTTTAATTGATTGCTTTTAATCTATCTCCTAATATCTTTATTGGATGTGACAAAGTGTAGCAAAGAAACGTGGAAAAGTCTACTCCTATGTGTCTTTTCCATCACATGAATTTGTAGATCAGGATTGTATCTTTTCGAACTTGTCTCCTTTCCATGGTGAAAAGCTGTAGCCTAATAGATATCAATCTTTGTTACAAAAACTTTTATATGTTTCCAAGATTGTCATTGCTTATCCCAGCTGTTTCTTAGTTCTTTCAAACTTTTCAGCACAGCTCATAACCTATAAAACCCATAATAATCTTGCTCTTTTCCTCCAGTCTCTCCATCCATCTCAAAATGTGCATCCAAACAACGACATATCCAGCAGAATTTTTTTTTTTTTTTTTTTTTTTTTTTTTTTTTTTTTTTGCATTTGTTTTGCAGTAGCCTCACATTCTTCCTCAGGCTCATTTGGAGATTCACTTCTAAGCCACCTCATCCAGTCCTGCTCTGCTGCCTAGATAATCAATACACAATTCATTTGTGCAAGTGGAAATCTCTTCCTATTTTTTAGGCCATTTATTCATCTTGAATTTTACACATGTAATTCCACAGTGCTAAGGGTATGGACTTTAGGGAAAAATATTTGGAAAAATGTCTGCTTGGGATTTTGATGTCCAAGGCGCCCATACTTTCTGCTGCCTATAATTTGTTTTTTTATTGGAAAGCTGATGCTTATGTTGCTATCACTGGCATGAAGCAGTTCAGACTGCTGCAGGCAGCTCCAGAAAGGAGCCACTGGAAACCAACCTTCATTTCTTGTGTTATATGGTGCTACTGTTTAGAGAGGAATGATAAGCCTTAATGAAAGCAGAAAAAAAAAAAAAAAAAAAAAAACTGATGATGCATCATAATTCATAACAAACAGAGAAGGTTGGGCTTTTGGGCATTTTTGAGAAATGAACTTTTCACAAAATTAGCAGCTTTTTGCAAGAAACTGAAATTCTGATTGCAAATGAATCAATAAATGAGGTAGACAGATGGAAAATAAACAACACAACCTGAATTTGAGATCTAAATCCTACTTTGTAAAGTCTTACCATTACTGGGTTGCATGTCATTATGGTTGACCATATTGCTATGGGTAAGGGCACAGAAGGGACATCCTGGCTGGGTGTTATTCAGTACCCATGTCATGTTAGACTTGGACCTGGATAGTTGCTATGTGTGCTAGGAGCAGGAGGAGAACACTTTTAGTTTGCTCTTGAGGTTATTTTCTTTGCTCAGAAATTCTTACTGCTATATGCAGAAAAAGAAATCCTAATTACCCAGATGTTTGACTTTTTTTAGAATTTTTGTACTGACAAAGTGCCCATTTTCCCAGGTTCCCATTAAAAGTCTTTTTTTTCCCAACAGTTCTCAGATGTGAGGATGACTGTCACTGATTTTTCTCAGATTTTTCTGAACAGGAAACACTGTTCATTTCTGGCAAATGCTATTCTTCTCACAGCTTTTACCATTTAATAGCTTTTTCTGATATCAAACTCTCATTCCGTGGCGGGGGAAAGGAGGAGAAAAAGTGAAACTCATGTTTTTTTTTCCAGTCAACATCAGCAAAAAGCAAATGAACGGAGATGTGGTCACTGTTACAGTTGAATTCCACAGAAAGTTTTCCAAATGGCTCCAACAAAACCATGGCAGAGATCCCTATATGACAACACCTTCTTCTGTACTGTATTTGCAGGTTCTTCTAACTGCACTGAGCTCAGGACTGGCTGCAGACACTGGCCATGGACTGAGCGGGAGCACAGCATCGCCTGAGGTGACCGTGACAAGGTCATGTAGGGGATGGACATGGCAGAGCCCACTGTTATTTGCATCTGTTCTGCAGCTTCGATACACCCATTTTAATAAATGAATGTCTATCTTTATTTCTTTTTTCTTTGGGGGTTAGGGGTGTGCTGCCCTTAACTTATGAGATAAAGAAATATTAGCCAGCTGAGCCACTAAACATGGCAAGGGGCCATTGGAGAAAAACAGATCTGGAAGACGCATTTTAATTAAACTAGTTCAACTCCAAAGAAAGGAGCGTGGCAGGGTTTATTGTCTCCAGCATAAGCTGTCTCTTCTCGGCCAAAGCTTAACCTGCATGTCATGGGGAGGGGAAAAATAACTGTGATTCAGTGAAAAATTAGTCAATGTTTTAACATCATGGCACATACCACAACTCCTCTCTGCCTCCACAGTCTGATCCCCATCAACATGCTTTCAAAAGCAAGACGGCAAAGGCTGGACAGTCACAAGAAAACAGATGGAGGGGCTTAATTCTGGGTTGTCCTGGGCATCCTGTCAATCGTCTCATTCGCAGGAGCTGCTCAGCTGGGCAATCTCCTCACACACACTGTCCCTTGGCTCACGCAGTCCTCGCTTGACCCTCCACTGCAGCATATAAAGGAAGAGGCACCGGGCTCATTACAGTGATCCTATTCTGCTCCTTCACGGTCAGAATAGACCAATGGCCCTTTGCAGCACTTTTCTTCTTCCAAAATGGCATGGAAAGCTATGGAAGGGATTTTTTCACTTCACTGGCACAGCATCAAGCATTTGCTGTCCTCAGGGTGGTGGGGGTACAAGCAGGTTCTGTTGCTGTTGATTTAACTGAAGCAGTTCTGTAAATCAAAGTTGCTGAAGACGAAAGCATTGCCTTCAGATCTCTTTTAATAAAAAGCATCTACCTCCATCACCACGCTATCCTGGGGGGAAAGAAAAGACCTCTGTCAACTGAGCACTATGCGGAGGGAACGTCTCCGCCAAAGCGGAGCGTGGGAATAATAAAACGAAATGAGGCTAAACTCTGGAGAGTTATTGGAGTGCCCTGTTTGCAATCCTCTGAAAATGACATTTTTAATGCTTAAAAGAAGAGGAGCTTAGGGGAAATCAATGCATTTCTGTGGGAAGGACGCCAATGCAGCTTAAAATGCTCCCTGTGGTTGCAGGCCCGCAAGTGCCTGCAGAAGCTTCCCCAGCTCATTGCCGCCGGCTCCCTCTCGCCACGGAGCACCAGGTCCTGGCTTCAGGTCCCCCAGTCCTCTGGGCTGTCCCACAGCCCGGACCTCCCTAGTCTAAATCAGGATCATCTCCTTGGGAGTGATGCAAAGAGCCCGAACATGAGTGGCATGAGAAGTGGGCATGGGCAGAGGAGTCTCCCTATCCTACACTGCAACTAAATCCACATCCAGCCAGCGAAGAAGTTTAAGAAACCTGAAGTTGCTTGACTCTGCCCTGGCTGGGAGCTGTTGCAAGTCAGCTAGGACCATAATTTGCAGGATGCCAGCATCCTCGGTGCTGTCTCCGTCCAGGTGCGGGGAAGAGCAGCCGTGTGCCGGTGACAGCTTACCTGGGGAGAGCTGCCCTCCTGCTCCTGCTGAGTCTGCAGTGCAGCTGGCTTGTCTGGAGCAAGCTTCCAGGAGAAGCAGAAAAAGCAGGCTGGGCAAAGTCTGCTTACAGGCTCTGCTGCAGCAGGAGCATCCATCTTAGATCCAGTGGAGGAGGAGAGCTTGGACAAGCTCCCTTTTTAAAGCAACAGTGCTCCTACTGAGCATGGGGAGGAAGGATAGGACTACACTACAGCGGCGGTCATGCCAGGTAGGTGCAGAGTGCTTTGCAGGCTTTAGCTAATGTATCTTCACAAAACCCCTGCGAGTTTGGCAATTAAGCTTCACTAGTCCAGTTTTACAGGTACAGAAACTGAGCTGGGCTAATGTAACCTTGCCCATGGTTTTAGCATGCCTCAGTGACAAGCGTTCAGCTGGATTTTGTAGGTGTACGTCACCCATAGGTCCGATGGACCATGCAGAGCATCCATGACTCCATTTACCACGAAGAGTGCATGGCTTTTTAACAGCCAACCATAAGGGGATTTCAAGCTGGAAATCCACAAAAGGAGGCACCCCAAATCATGAAGCCTTTAGGTAAATCTTGGCCTTTGCATATAAATATATCTAAGGAGAAAAGTCTAGAGCCAGGACTAATTAGAATTTGTCTCTCTGCTCTTGCTTTACACTTGTAGGCTGCTTCCCTATGGGTTTCCCATAGACTCCTCAGGGTTGTTGACAGAGATCTGGGGTTTGAGAAGAAGAATAAAGCTTTCCTTTTCTGGGACAAATTTTCTCCTGAGACCGCTTGAACAGAAGAGCTAGAAGACCTTGGATGGGTGTACCACCATGCTATGGAAAGTGCCCTCAAGGGGAATAGAATGGTGGTGCTGATGGTGGCATGTATCCTTCTGTGGCCACTGAGCCCTTAACTGACCTGTAACTGATCTATAACTCTTCAAGACTTTACAAAATGAAGAAAACGAGTACCACGGGTAGAAAATACAGCCACAGAGAAACACGTGGAAGAGATGGAAGATGCTACATGACTGAGAGCTTATTTTAATAGATATGTGATTTTTTTTCCTCTTTATTTTCCATAAAACACATTCTCACTATTTTGCAGACCCTTTTTAAGCATAACACTTTTACCTCTAAGCATGTTTCACCAAATAGATGAAAAAGAGTCCTCATAGGCAGACATGCCAGTGCTATACTAATAGTCTACCAAGACCCAGATTTTTAAAGTTAGATGCAGCTTGATACCTCATGGGATTTTCACTTGTAGGCTGAAGAAGTCTGGAATAAAAATTGAAAAACAGGACAAATAAGAACACCACCAGCACCAACCTGCACTCACAGGTACATAAATAGCTTGGAAAAAATCTCCTTTTTTTCTCATTTAGGACTCTAAAATGAAGAATTCATTTCCTTTACAACTATAAGAAGACAGCAGTTAATTTCTTGTTTTCCTTCAAACAGTTCTTCAAGGTGCATCCACATATTCATGCAGCCTTTTTCCCCTCCAAACCTTCCAGATGTGTGCGAGTTAGAAGCTCAGTATTCTCCAAGGGACAGGCCTGAAGTCATTCAAAGTCCTTCGTTAGGCACTCTGTCAATGCTGTAAACATCACTATTTAATTGATGCACTCTTTTTATTATATGTGCCCTAAGGGAGCATGCTGACCAGAGCCTCTTGTAAACTGAATAAATAAACAAATAAATAAGCAAACATCCTAGCCTAGACCAGCTCACTGTGTGACAGAAAAGTCTGTGTTGTTTAATGTGGTTTTTGCTGTTGAGAATGGATTATTTGATCCTCATTAACCCTGGCAGGCCCTTCTAACTCCTTCCTCTACCTCAGCAAAGACAGAGGATGTTACACTTCCTTGTCAGATTTTTAAGGTCACTGTGTTTATTAAATATGTCATTTTAAAAGCTTCTTTTAAAGTGAAAACAGTCCATTCCCTTCCTTCAGTCAGAAAATGGGTGAAGAATTTTGTCATTTTCCCTTAGAAGGGATAAAGTTGTATCCTGCATCTTCCCTCATCCTTATGCTTTCCTCCCTTGTCCAGCTACCCCACTTTACAATTCTATAAAGACATCTCTCATTTTCTTCTTCCTCTGGACTGAAGTATTTTTCAAATACGTCTCTTAAGGAAAACCCAGAAAACACAGTCATACTAATCAGAGCCAAAAAGACAAAGCTGTGCCATTCGAGCAGATAAGCTAGCTATGTTCTAGCACAGAAAGCAACGTAGATGGGGCAGCCTGCATCCTGGGGAGGACTGGCCACCCACGTCCCTGTGCTTGGGTGGAGGTTGCAGCCTGTGCTAATGTGCTACCACGGGTAGAGTGTTACCAGTGGCTCAGCTGGCTGGCTTGCCTACGTCTACAAGAACTGCAGCCACATACTGATTGCAGACAGATCTTCAGCCTAATGAACAGTATGCATGTGAGTAGTTCTACATCTGTGAGTCATCGTCTTGCCTACATTCATATGTGCCTCTCCACACAGGAAGGAAAGTGCTTTCATTCACTAGAATCAAAAAAAAAAAAAAAAAAAGAGGTTTCAAGCAGTATCATGATACGATCACATCCTTTTATAGTGTTCAGTGCCTTGTTATGAAATTTGATTCCTTTGAGGCATGACTAGAGCTCAGAGTGTAGCAAAGTGAGTTAAGATGGAAAACAGGTTCTGCCAGCTCTGCCTCCATGCATGCTCAAGTCATTTCACATAAATGTAGATTTTATTCACAGACCTGCTTAAAATTTGCAATACCGTTAGTTATCCTAGATTGCCTTCACACTCAAGAGCAATAGATAAGTATCTTCAGTGTCTTTAATATGGGTCTTAATGAGCCTGAAGAAACGAAGGTGGGATGAACTAGAGAGGGAATGCAAAGAGACTAGAGCACATTTATGTGCCCCAGTGCTCCATAGCTCTTCTGCCTTAGCCACATTGCAAAAGTAGGACAGTGGAAATGCTTTTTCTTTAGTCAGGCTTTCTACAAGGAAAAAAAAAAAAAGAAAAAACAAAAGAAGAGAAACACAAATAATATGAAGGTACCCTATCGCCCCAAATTATTTGTGAGGCCACAGTTGCCCTTGGGGTAGACATTGGCCAAATCACATTGAGATGCTCTAAATCAGGAGCAGAAGCATTTCCAGGGGACATTCACAGAATCAGTACATCTGGGTATTTTGCTCAGCTTATTTCACAATAGGAAAATCAGACAGAATGTCTATTTCTTTCCCACTGGTATTATATGACCTTAACATATGATTAGCTGTTAAATGACTGTCAAGGAGAGTTTCCTATCATAATCTACTTAGCCTTTAGCATACATACATCAGTCCGTGGTGAAGATTAGGGCAGATTGTAGAGAAACATATTATTTAAAATCTCAGCTACATTTTTTGCAATTAAGAAAATTATTCCTTTATAGGAATATTGAAAAAATGTTATGTCCTCTTCTGTTCTTGCTAATGTTTTGTTATGTCATAAATTATTGGGAAAGTCATTTAAATGAAACACTCCACAACTCAGAAAGGAGCTTCTGAAGCTTCTGGAGTTGTGATCTCCCAGAAGGTTGTTAAAACATTGGTGTATTGCAGACATGATAGTCATCACATTACCACCAACAGATGTCAACCTAGAGACCTTCAGAGTGCTACCCAGTTGTCTTGCTGCACACATCAGGCTCTTTGGGGTGAAACAGCAAAACAATCAGACATAGAGATAAATTTATGATGCTTACTGAGATACTGATTCTGGGAAGAAATTAAACAGTCCAGGTAAAACCTCAGATAGTTAAATCACAGTAAAATCTGATGTCTGGACTATGGGAAAAGATTGTGGCCACATACACAGTACACAGCATTTGATCTTAGCTTTTCCCAAGACATAACATTTAGTTTTGTGTTTTTCTTCAGTTCACTCCATCTGAAATAGCATGAGAGCAATGCTGTAGCCCACCGGAGTGATACTTTTACAGTACAACACTTGAAGGTCTATATTGCATCCCTGCAACACTACAATAGGATGTGCTGGGTGTCTGAGGGTACAAAACATACTGGAATTGTGTTGCAGGACTATGTAGTTTCCAAATGGTGGTTTCTTCCATAGCACTTACATGGCAGTGTCCTATTGGTGAATTGCCCCTAGATTTCTTGGTTCATATCAAAAGCCAAAGAGTGAGCTAATTTTTATGTACTGGGTGTGCAGAGAGAAGATCGGGAATAAGCTGGGAAGCTGGGAAGATAAAGACACGTTCAGTGAAACTACCTTGACTAATCTGATGGTGAATCATGTAATATTTGGAGAGCTTTTTTGTTTTAATTTGCTATTTCAATCTTAGCACTCCATTTTCTGGAGTTGTATAACCCCCTGAGATTGTTAGCTGCTGCTTAAAACAACAAAATACCAAGAGGGCATAACCTAATCCATATTCCCAGCCCCATGAATGTAGGAAGTATGTAATGTGGAGGCATAGCAGGGTATTTGAATCAGTGAGAAAATAAAATTTTTAACAATTTACTATTCTAGTCGTCAACAATAATCCAATCCAGCTCCTAGGGAGTCAGCTGAGATCCTAGGCTCTCAAGATCTGGAAAGTGACCACAAGATCACACACAGGATCTGGAAACTTCCCACAAATCCTTTGCTCAAAATGACATGACTCTAGTGTTGCTCTGGGACATTCAAAATCTTCTCACGTGCCATCCTAGCCACCGTTACTGACCCTCCACCTCAGAATGCCAAATATTACCCTGTCATTACTGCTTTCACCTTTTTATTCTTCAAACAATTAATGTTGAGATTGCTGTTCAACCACCCTTATTTAAAACAATCGATTGTGCCTTAAATGACTTGTAGTAACTGTCCCAATGTTTGCTCTCTATCTGTAGCAAGCTCCTCCTCTACTGAAGATGAAGGTAAATTACATTACCCCATATTTGCTGCAGGAGAAGAGCATGGCCTCAGTCAACTGCAATGTTCAGATGGCACAGGATAATTTATTAATCTGTGATTACCCAATCATGAGTTCAAACCTTTACATATATGGAGAGGAATGTATAGGTCTGTCAGGTTTATCTTCTGTTATCATTACCTGCATATTTGTGGGTATTTTTTTTTTCCAATCATTATTGTTTTTGAGGTGTGTCCTCTGCTAAGTATCGGTTTTAGATTGCTTCTGCACTCTACACTCCTCAAATTAAGAATTTTCCTTCATTTCTCAGAAGTGAATAACAGTGCACATCCTGCCTGTTTTTCTACTATCAGACACTTTTCTTCTATTATTCAGTGATTGTTATTGTTTTGAACTGTACAATAGGTGACACTACCTCCCCAAAGGTCTAGAAATCAAAGGTAATATGATGACAAGAGTTATGAAAAGTATTGTGGGGAGTTAAACTTTCTATATATAACTTAAAATTTAAAAAACTCATGTGAAGGTATCATTGAAAATTACAATGTATGAAGAAACTGTTAGATTCATTCAGTTGTGAATACATATAGCAGCTTATTTTACTCTGGATGTTTAGCAGAGATGCTGGAATTCTGTTCCCTTAATATAGAACCATTTTTCTTAATATGATAAACTGTCAGCCACAAGTAATAATTATATCTCTTTTACTATGGTTATGTCATTGCAGTGTCTGGTTTAGACTATTGCATTTTCAGCCATAGGAAGGAGCTAAAGTTACATAAATTTCCCAGAGAAGTACTTAAACAGCTCTTTACCTGGAAATTGTGCTCATTTTGTGGGTTAATGTGACATACAAGTTATTTTATAGTTTTGGCAAAGAACTAATAAGGAAAGGATTGAAATGTTCATGCACAACCTTTGTATACATAGTTCATAAAAAGGTGCTTATGTATTCTTTACAGAATAGCCCTACTGCTAAAATCAATATAACCTTCAGTTTTACTCCATTCACTGCATCTTTATGTGCAACAACAAATTTAAACAATTTAGCAAGTGGGAATAAATGTCAGGAAAATCTTAGCAGCTCCTCAGAATTTAAGGATGCCCATGCAGTCAGATCTTCCAGTAATGCACAAGGACATATATACACTTAGCTACTCTTTTTTTAAGGGGTATTACCTGGGTAAATATTCCAGGTATCCAAGATAGATTGAAACAAAACACTACATGGCTTTAAAGGGTGGTATTCTGAAGAAGAAAGACAGGCTGGCTGAGCCCAGCCTCATGCTGGAAAGCAGACGCGAGTCAGAAGGGAGGAAATTGCCTCACAACCAAGGGCAAAATCACAAAGCCACAGCTGAAGCTCTTGAATATCAACCCAGAATTTATGGCGTCTGATGAAATGATTAACCCTTAACATTCCTCCCACTTTGTGTCCTGGATTTCAGCAATAATCTGAGTGGCCTTTCTGCTTATAAGCCTGAGCTGACTTTCAATTAAGATAGCTCTTTGCAGAGATGTGGTAGCTGCAAGTAATGTTGCAGCCCTGTGAACATGGACAGACATCCTGAGGCTCTATCAACTGTTCCATCTGGCCACCTGTGCCCTTCCCTCCATGTCCCGTGCACTTTGCTGTTCCCCTCCTGCTGGCACGTCCCAGCTCTGCCAGAATATCATGAAGCTTGCGTCACATTTTGGCATTAGAACCAACACTGAGTACATAAAGAGGAGAAGCTGACCAGGATTTGGTAGCTCTAGGAGAATTTTATCGACTACTGTGGCTGCTGATCCATTATGAACATTGCAGCCAGAAACGCCCATCTGGAATCCACCAGCTGCTCCTGGGCAGACTTGGATCAGTTGAAACCTGATCCTATGGAGGAGTTGAGCAGAACTGGAAACTTCACCTGTGGTCTGTTGCTCTTACTTGAGATTTCAAGGTGCACTCAAGTCACATTTTGAAGTATTTCTCTATAATTATGTGTATTAGAAACATCCTAAAGCCAAAGTAAGGTTAATTTTGACTTCCACCCATCTGTTCTAAATGATTTACTGATAAATATCTCAGTCAATGAAACATAGTTCTCATGAACCTGACTACCCCTGATATTACAGGCTTCTGTCGAGGTTTCTCAGGGCTATCTTGCATCATAGAACATATTGCCATTTTTTTCAGTGCAAGCACATTGCTCACATTATGAGAAAATTTCAGAGCTCTAAAAATGTCCTTTTTTTCTAGGAAGAAAAACAGGCAGGATGTTTTTACTCGGAGCAAAGAATGTTTTATGCCATGCATAATTTAGAGTGAAGAATTTTAGAATTATAGAACAATTCAGGTTGGAAGGAACCTCAGGAGGTCTCTAGTTCAGCCTCCTCCTCCAAGCAGGGTGGACTACAAAATCAGGCTGGGTTGCTCAGGGCTTTTTCTAGACAAATCTTGAAAACCTCCAAGGAAACAGACTGCACAGCCTTTCTGACCTATGTTCCTGTTCCATTGCTTGGCTCTTCCAGTGGTGAAATTTTCTCTTCATACCCTTTTTATAACCTGAACCTCCTTTCTTCCAGCCCATAACCTGTCATTCTCCCACCATCTGTCACTGTGAGAGTCAGGCTCTATCTCCTTGAAAACCTCCTTGTAGCACTGCAGGGGACTTCTGTTAGGTCCCCCAAAGCCACCCCCAAAGCCACCCTTCTCCCTGAGCTGAACAAGCTCAGGTCCTTCAACTTCTTTGCACAGGGCAAATTGGTGGTCTTCTGCTAAAACAGCTCAAAATTATCAATAGCTTTGATGTATTGGAAGAAGCATACAAAACTGGAAGCAATGATGTGCTCTTACAGGCTCTAAGTAAAGGAGCATGATCACTTCCCTGGTTCTACTGGCTCTGCTCCTATTCCTTCAGCTCAGGAAGCTGTTGGCCATCTTTGCTGCCAAGGCACATGGTGGCTTATGCTCAGCTGGACATCCATCAAGACCCCAGCACCTTTCCTGCAGAGCTGTTCCCCATTCCTTCACTCCCTAGCTCAGACTGTTCCAGGGCCTTTTTCTTCCCAAGAGCAGAACTTCACATTTATCTATGTTGAATCTCATAAGGTTCTTTTTGGTCCTGTCTTCCAGCTTGTCTAGGTCCCTCTGGATGGCAACCCTGCCCTTGAGCACATAGACTGGTCCCTACAGTGAGGTGTCATCTGATGACTGTATACTCCTCACTCGTTCAGACCATTGATAAAGATGTTAAACAGGACAGGCTCCAGGACAGAGCCCTGTGGTTCACCATTAAAAAGTAAAGTATAAGCCATTAACCTCTACCCTCTGACTGTGATCATTTAACTGGTTTGCTAGTCATCTTGTTGTCCACCCCTCCAGACAAAAATATCCCAACTTGAATACAAGGTGAAACAGTGCTGAAAATGGTGGTAGAGTTGAAGTAAATATTATCTAGCACCACGTCTTATTCATAAAGCCTCACCCATTTATTATATCATAGGTTTATGGCAATCACAACCATATCTAGTGTAGTGAACCAGAAAGTCCTATGAACACCTCTGCATTCTAGCAATAACTTCAATGACCTAGAAGAAGCTGGATTAAACAGAGAACAGAAACCACGTTCATTCTGCAGACATCAGAGAGATCATTGAAAGTGGCCATGGTCACATGCTGTCCTTAAACAGCCTCTCCTACTGCCACTGGTGGGACCCTAACTAAACCTTAAAACTCTCCCATGGAAAGAAGGAATGGAAGGAAAGCAATGAAGGTGGCAAAGGCACAGCTGAGGAGAGGGGAAGGGTATGAAGGCTATAGAATCAAAAATGTGTGGGTAGGGAAGCAGAGGAGGGCTGAAGCAGAGCACCCAGGACAGCACCCATGGAAATATCCAACGAGCTAGTGGACATTAGTCCCTAGTACTCTGCCCAGAGACGCAAGAGGATGAGGGAAAGGAAACAGGGCTCAGAGCCAATAAGGTCCCCACCATCAAGTTCCCTCAATGCCCAAAGGCCAGGGAGGTTTTTGAGTCCTTTGGCCATTGAGTCCAATGTCCTTTGGCCATTTGGTGAGGATATCCCACAGCTGGGCGAACTGATGGGGAGAGACGTCACATCCAGAGCTGAGATATTGGGTAAAGGACACACTGGTCCATAGTGGCCCAGGACTCAATAGGATAGTTCTTATGTTGTTATGATGAGAAAAATATGACCTCTTAAAAGCTACACTTTAAAAAATTAGATCTGTTAAGATTTTAAATCGACTATATTTTTATTTTTAAAAATAAAAGTGTTAAAATTCAGACTGATAGCAACTTACACTAAACCAAGACTTGCTAAAATTACAATTACTTAAAGAAATAACAGTGTGTGGTATCAATGACTCATCTCCGGATCTGTAGGAGTTAAGGAATTCTACATTTTCCATAATGTATATATCTGAGGCTAAGAAATCTCTACTCTAAATTTATGACAACACAAACTTTGTAAATGTGTCACGTTACTATGTATTGTAGCTATTACAAAAGGCTGAATGCAAATATTTACATGTTTTCCAAAGACCCATATTTTCTGCTTTTATTGTGTAAGTAAGCATTTGCCTTCGCTCCTTTTAGTTTCTATTTATTAGCAGATGCAACAGGAATATTTTCCTCCTGTGAACTAATCCATTCAAATCCGAGAAAAAGATTCAGAATTGAATTAGCAGGCATGCTGTTCTCTTCTTCCAATATGAGATCTACAACTGTGAAAATTTAAAGACACATAGCCGGATTTCTAAAGGTAATGCAACACCTGAAATTATGACCTTTTTGAAAGTATCTATCAAGATTAGGTACCTAATTCTCATTTACTCCAGTTAAACCTCTGTTAGTGAGAATAAAGCAGCTGACTGCTTAGTGTCTTTGAACAAGCCTATTTGCTCCACAGGATACCAACATCCTGTGGTGCCCATAGGACAGACTTTCAGTCCAAAATCAGACCAAATCTCTGATTAATTTAGCATCTGATTAAATGCTAATGCAAAATATTTTTGATCTTTATTTAGATATGGAACACATGCAAGATAATTTCACTCAACATATAAAAATATTTAAATTATAATTTTGTATATTTTAAACAGAATTTCAATTTCCATACAGTCAGACAAAATATATTATCTAATGAATAAGAAAAAATTCTAATTTTCTAAAAAACCCTTCTAAACTATTTAACTTATTAAATGAATGTATATGTTTAAAGCATCCTTCTCGATGCATCCTTCTTACTAGAAAACAAGGCTAATCAAACTCACTGTAAAACAGCTGTCTGCCTGCATATCAACTCATTTGAGCGAATGGGCCTGCCAACAACAAGGATATCAAACAAAATGAAAATCACAGATCTAATTGAACATTTCCTGCCTTGGATTCAATATACGACTAAAAACAGGGATTTAACTCACCTTGATTTAAATCAGTGTGTGTTGCCTCATGTTCCCTGTTTATCTATGTCACATCTAGAGGATGTCTCCTAATAGGGTGAGTTCCTTCCTTCTGCCTGTGTGTCTCATTACAAAGAGTAGAACTTTCATAGTTGAAGGGGAGTCTGCTCCTCATCATGTCTCCCTTGGACCTTTGCTGATTCTTCTTACAATGAAGTCAGTGAGAAACAAAAGCCCTTTTTTTTTTTTTTTTTTTTTTTTTTTGCTGTTCCTATTACAAATGACACTTTGTCAACTCAAAGAGAATTTTTTTTTTTTTTTTTTTTTTTTTTGTGATGTGGCCATTTGTCCACTAGATGTTGCACTAAACCCACCTACTTATTTCACGTGCGGGCATCCTGCCTTAGAACCCTGTACTTGACAGAATAATTCCTGATGGTATCTGAGATACCTTGGCTGGACATGGAGTGTGTGAGCCTATGCAGATAAGGTGCCCCTGTTCAGTCTCCTAGCTTGGTTTCACATTTTGTCTTGGACTGGGTGAAGGTCAAAAACCTTTACAGTGACTTGCCAAAATAGTATACTAGCTAGTAATTATGAATTATATATCACATATATGCTGATAGCTCAGAAATATTCACTCGGTCATACTGAATCAGGGTTAATGGTCTCTTTTTTTTCCCCATTTTATTCCCCCTTTCCATAGGAGATGTTTGAAATGCATTGCTCCTGACTGCTGAGGAGTGCTCTAGTAACACACATTTGCAATAAGGAGGAGCTGCAGCCTTTGCTGGCTGCTCCGGGTGTCTCGGATTGCCCAGGGTGAAGCCTGGACCCAGCAGAGCAGCCATCGCAGAGGGAAATGCCTATGCTCTGCAGAAAAAGGAGATTCTCAGATAACAAAAGACAGCCTGATGTGACTGATGTGATTAGATGTCTCTGCCATCTAACTCCTCCCATTCAAAAAACAGCCTGCCGCAAAATCATTTAGGATGTAAGATTACACTGGAGTGCAAGGGGATGGCCAAGCAGCACCCAGGCCCTTTCACCAGCACCACCGGGAAGGTTATTGGCCAAAACAGTGTTTCCTGCAGACTTGCAGTGCATCCAGGATGAGGGAGCTGCAGAAGTCATTGACGATTCAGTTTTACACTCATGTAAGATACATGTGTTACAGGTTTAATCTTGCCTCAATCTCTTTCAAGCCATTTCCTCCCAAAATGATTTTCAGTTCAATTATTTCCAAAGGAATATAATATATGCCCCACACACACACTGAACTTCTCCTTGGTGCACCTCTTTTCCCCATAAAACTGCCATAGGAGACCAGGGATAGTATTTCTCATACTACTTTCTCGATCTCTTGAAGAAGATGCTGGCATTCTTCCTCAGCTACATTCCATCTTACTTGTCCTTAGTGGGACAGATCAAGTTGTCATAAGAAGCTTAAATTTCATTAACTTTCAATATACTATTTGAATATATCATATGTGTGTGCATTGGTATTGGAATTTTAAATCCTGGTAATACTGAAAAATGAATGTTATTCACCTATAACTTAAATGATGCCAATCAAGATCAATATAATTTCTATTTATCACCCAGCAATTACGCAGCACAACTTTCTATAACTGGTCTCAGGATGAAACAGGTAGTTTGTACTGAAACACTGCAAAAAAAAGATGATGTTATTCTAGGACCACAGGGGAGACACATAGGGTCCAGCAGATATTCGAAGTAAACCCACACAATGTAGGCAAGACCTGCCTGCTCTGAAGGAGTTAGGCACCATGTATGCCAAGACCTGGGAGGCAAGGATGCCCCCCCGGGAAGGTTTCCTCTATAGCCCAGACACAGTCAGCAAGGTTAATGTTGTACCATCCTAGACTACCCTACATCAAATAAACGTAAATAGTACCATGAAAGTGATTATCTGTTGAGGTCATACAGTCAATGGCAGAGTAAGTTAGCAATATTAGAAGTTTAGGAAACATACCCAGACCCCACTGTACTCTGATGAAATTGAATTGACCCTAGCTGCCCAAGGACTAGACCAATTATTCCCCTTAAATTAATATTAGCATGGCTGGCCCTAAATTCTCCCCCTAGATGAACACCAGATTCTAATTAAACAATACCAGTGCATCACACAGTATCAACCTACACTTAAATCATAGAATGCTTAAGGTTGGAAGGGACCTCTAGACACATCTAGTCCAATCCCCCTGCACATGCAGGGTCACCTAGAGCATGTAAGTTTCAAGGTCATTTAACTACAGGAAAGTCTGAAAGAAAAACATGAAGCAACCGTTATACAAAAGTTTTAATTTCAACCTTGGTTAGCCACACAACAGCAAAAAAATTGGCACTCTCTTTTCAAAGTTTGCAGGAAAATTCCCCACAACCTTTTTGAAATTCCTTCTGCTTCTAACTGTTCAGGCCAAAATAATTTGCCAAGACAAGGTTTTATATTTAATACCAGAAGGGATGATTAGGCGATTCAGACTGAGCTCTGTAACACAAGACATTAATTTTCCTCCATTTGCCTTGTACTGAGCCCGGTAATTTGAATTAAACTGCATCATTTCAGCCCACGAAAAACTAAATTATTAAGTGCCATAGGCAGGGGATAGAAAAGAACAAGGTGTTACCTTGGGCTCTAACAATAACAGGGGATTTATTAGGTGAGAAATGATCCATGCTCCAAGCTGTAAAGAAAAATGAAAAAAAAAATCCCAAGGTTCTTTCTAATCTGACTTGTGAAAAATGATCCCTGTCCCCAAGTCTCATGACCAGTCTAATCCTGACCTGGCAGCTAAGATGTACCAACCAAGCATATAAAACAGAGTATTCCCAGTGTTACTTCAAAGTGATATGGACTGGTATTGGCCTACTTGGTATGGCATGTCTTCTCCAGTCTTGCCTCGCCTTGGATCGTGGAGGAGAATGATCTGTCCTGAGCAAAGTGATCATCTGGATAGTCTTAAAAGTATCAGGCTTAAGCACAGAAGGGATATGATACTTGGTCAAATAACCACCTAATATATCCATCTTGATTCTGACATTAGCTAGCCATGAATGTTTGGCAAGAATTTTGCAAACAAGGAGTATATATGCATATATATTTTTATGTAAAGTCAGCTTTCAAAAAATAGTATTTTCTTGAATAACATAGCCATTGATAGATTTAACTTCCGTGAAAGTATATTTATAATTATGAATTTGTGCAGTATTGCAAGGCACCTTGTGACAGAGGACAGCTTTTTAACTTTAAGTCTACTACCCAAAGATTTCATTAGGTACATGTTAACTTTCACATTTTGTAAAATAACAAATAACTGATCCCTCTCCACCTTTTCTAGACCATTCAGAATTGTTTTATGTACATATATATATATAATGCTTGCTATATCCTCTAAAATTTCAAGATTTTATTATAGCTGTTAATCATTAGACGTTAAGACAATGTGGTCATTGTCCTTGTCCCAGTATTGAACAAGAAGCATTAGGAACATTTTGCAAGCGCTGCAGACCCTCCTGTGCTCTAACTTTAACACATAAAACGATGAGGGGATCTGTAGCATCATGGAGACCTTGGTGAGAAGCAGACAGACAGACCCCCTGCCAGCACAGCGCACAGGGTGTCTCCGAGAGGCTAGACACAAGGCACATCTTTAAGAGGTATCTTCTAATCTCATTTCAAAAACTGGCAGGGTGTTCTGCTGTTTATTCTCACTGCTATGAAGTGCTGTCTTATCTGACTTCTGCTTTCAGCTCATTGGATCATTCTGAACTCTTCCCAGTGAGCTGGAAAGCCCTGTCATTTTTTTTTTTTTCTTCTTGATGCAGGAATCAAAGCTCAGTAATCACATCACCTTTACCCTTTCAGGGAATGAATCAGATTGAGGTCTGTTAGCCATTAATGGGAGAGGGTTTTTTTTTCCATTTTGTTTGAATTCTCTCCACTGTCTGTACATCTCTCTTAAAAATACAGACTTAACCATAGGTCTGTCTTCATAATGCCGCATACAAATGTTAGACCACATTTCTACTTCTTGCCATGTCCCACCGCAGTATTACACTGATAATAGAGTTTTGGAAAAACAGTTTACAGTGTTTCTGGATTCCTTCCCATATAAAATGGACATCTATCTATACATAGTTTTCTTGTCATTGCTTCTAATTTCAACAGTCACAGACATTATGTTCTGTATTTAGCTTCTTTTAGAACAACAGTTTTATATCTTCTGCACATTTCTTTTTGCCTTTTAACCCTATCTTTCTGTATCAATTTGGTTTTAATGTTGCTCTGCATTTCCCTTTAGTTGGGATTTTTTCTTGACCAAGGAAACCTTTTTCTTCCTGTTTTCTGGCTGTGAGAACATTCAACAGTTCCAGGGTCTGATAATACTTCTCATTTGGATACATTACCTTTTGCTAAATAGGCAAGAGTTATTTTAGTCCTTGAAAAATGATACATTAAAATAATTATTGGTTGATGTTACATTCTGTCTGTTTAAATATAGCCAGATCATGATTATTGCTACCTAGGCAACTGCTAATTTTTGGTTCAGCAATTAACCATTTCTGTCACAAAAACATCCCATGTTGTGTTACTGGGGAGCTAACATTAAGTTTCTAATTACTGAACATATCTGGAAGCTTTGGGTGACATCGTAATGTCAATTTTGGCAAGCCCTAAACTAGCCATCCAAAAATCAAAGGTATTCCAGGCACCACACTGGACTAATACACTATGTAACAATACCTACTAATTTCCACAAAACACTACTGCCAAATTCTGCAGTTTATTCGTATTTCTTGAGAAGTGCTAGCTGATTGTACTGTCATTCAAAAATATAGGAAAATCAAGACAGGAAGGAAAAAAAAATTCTAAAAATAAAAATAGTAAGGCAGCAAAAAAATAGGTAAAGCCAGCATACCCCAGGGAAAGAAAAGGGTTATGGCCAAAAAAATAAAGATATTTAAGAACCAAAAAGGTTAAAAATTAAATGAAAATAGGGAAATGGGACAAAAGAAGTTACAAAAGCAGCCATGTAGGCAAAAGTGTCAGAAATGACCTCTATAAATAAGATCTAAACAAACAAAAGAAGGCAAAGACACTTTGGCACCAAAGGCACCATTACAGAGGGTGGTAGCTCTGAACTTTCTCTTCTTTTATCATAGCAGCAGTGAAGAGGGGTTATTTGAAGCCTGTAAAAGTCTCCCAGCTTCAAGACCTGTCACCCACTGCTTCTGCACCTGCTATGCAGAGTAAGTCATATTGCAAGGCTGCAAACACAATCACTGCTATAGGCAACTCTGTCCC
Organism: Nothocercus julius; assembly: GCA_013398735.1. NCBI lineage: Eukaryota > Metazoa > Chordata > Aves > Tinamiformes > Tinamidae > Nothocercus > Nothocercus julius. Next base: position 4,961,819 of record VZSV01000042.1, read on the forward strand.
ATGCTCTGACACCAAAGAGCTGCATAAAGGACCTACATTTCGGTTAATGCCAAAGGCTGCAGTAACCCCCACTGCAAATGCTGTTGATTGAACTATAGGCTGAGCTGGAGCTGACCCCGGAAGGACAATATATGGGGCCAATTGACTTTTTATGTGAGAGAACTCTCTAATTTCATTTAATATGGGTGACATAGCAACTGAAAGTCATCTGGAGCTATCATGTTAGATGATATTTTAGCTATATTAATGGCTAAATGCATGAGATGTCAGTCAATGGAGATCCTGAATCTCAATACTGCAATAGCAAAACACTAAAGCTGACCTGGGGGATGGCTGAGACCTTCCTGGGTTAGAACAACATCTTTTTGTTGTTCTAACAGCAACATCAAATCAGCAACATGATTTTAGCTCATGCACTAGGTGAAGACCAAAAATTCTGCCATGACAAATATAAGCTTGACTAATGCTGACTGCTGTAACATCAAAAACATCAATAACTTGGAAAGAATTATAAAATACTAAAGGTGCTAGTTGCCAAGTGCTAAAATAAAAGCTTGCATAGCTTTTTTCCTGTAAATTCACGATCAAACACTGTTTCTAAACATCCCTGCATGTGAGCACACAGACTGAAAACTGTTTTTTCCTGAAGTATCAAACAAAATCTATCTGCTGATATGTCAGGTCTGAATTTAGAGAAAACCTTTTGCCTGTGTATCTTTAATTTCTGAAGATTCTCTACCATTTCTAGCAAGCTTTGTAAAAAAATGAACAATATCTCTTGCATTCACATTTCTGAGTACTTCTTGTCATCTTGGACATATTTTTGCTTGCTAACTGCTGCACCAGTTATCAGGAGAGGGCCAGTTTGGCAGGAGGAAAGAGTAGAGAGTATTGCTAAGAGGAAGGCAGCTTGTGAGAGAGGCTTTCTGCTTCTCTGACTAATCCACTGCTTATAACTATTATGTTCCCTGTAGCAAACCTTTCTTCTTGGAGAGTGCTGACTCCTTGCCCTGCTCTCCCCTCGATTCCTTTTTGCTCCTCCTTCCATCTGCCCTGGCAAATTAGTTAATTCTGCATTAAGGACTATGAAGAGAATGGTATTTGACAAACTGGCTTGACTGCTGCTAGCTGTGGTCTCTTCTGCTGTCATTTGCCTCCGCTGCTGTCAACGTTAAAGGTCAAAGAAAAGAGCAAATGTAGCTCTTTAGGGGCAGTTGTGCTGGGGAATCTTGCTGGCATCCTTGATCATCTGCAGTAGTTGAATTTGTTATAGTAGCTCTGCAACACTCAGAGGTTTCTATTTCCTGAGCCACTCAGTTTTCAAAACCGGACTCAGCATTTCCACAGTTTTGGTGAATTTCTCTGTTATCTTTTTTTTTTTCTCTCCCTTTTTTTTTTTTTTTTTTTTT
>VZSV01000042.1:4963462-4983651 GCA_013398735.1 Nothocercus julius
AAAAAAAAAAAAAAAAAAAGATGTGTAATAAAAGCTGTGAAGTTAAAAGATTTAGCTACATAATGTTATGCACAAACATTTCAAAACTAGTCCCCGCTATATTATCATTCCTGTGCACTTCAATAGGCAGTGAAAGGAGACTAAAATCCAATAAATCATACAGCTGTCTATCCATATGACATGATCTACTTAAAGACTACTTTTTCTATCTCTTCCCACCCCAAGACTGCTATAGTGTAAGAAAGTTAATAGTCACAATAAAGGGGAATTTTTCACTTAAGGCCTCCAAGATACGGGTTTTTCAGTGGGCTTGAAGTAGTTTGCTAATAGAAAATGTTTGTCTTCCTATGTATGCTCTCATTTTGCATTTAAAATATAACCCTTTCCTTCAATTTTCTATGAAAGCAGCAGTAAAGCATATTTTTCCATCTTTCTGACATTTCCAGAGTGTACCCTTTTCTATATCATTACTCTGGCTATCTCTTTTCATACAGTCTTCTCTCTTGCAATGCTTGCCAATTTTATTTTATTTTTTTTAATCTAGCTCTTGCCAATCTATTACAAACTTTCTCAGAAGTTGCATTTGGCACAGGATTTTCTTTTACTATAATCTTAAACTTTCATATCTTTCCCATCTGTTTTATATGACAGTAATGAGAGTCTTAAAATGGGATTCTATTTTTGCAGTGTTCCAAAAATGCCTTCTGTGCTGTATATTGTTTAGTAATATTCTTTGCATAGTGCCATTAATCTCTAAGGGCCAGATGCTGATAGCAGGCTTTAGTGCCCTCAACTTCCATTAGAATCAGAAAGACTTGAGAATACTTATGTTTTTGCAGGAAGTGATCAGCACTTGGCAGAAGGAGATGCTAATTGGCCTATTGGGAGGAACAGATATGCACAGATATGTATAAATGTGCTTGTTTTTGTTCTGGACTAACCACATATTAACCTCATGGTTTAATGCTATCTTTTCTGAACTCTGTACTCAGAGGCTGCAGTAACAAACTGAAAGTTTATCTCATTTCAGTTTTCTTCCCTGAAAAGATTTTTTTTTTACAGTTATATAAAAACAGATGTATTCCCTAAAAGAATGAAAATGAGCAAAAGTATCTCTCAACTTGAAAATCTGAACGGTGAAAACACCACAAAGTAACAAATCTTCCGCATCTAAGCTGTAATCGAGGCATTTTTCAACTTGACTAGGTTCTGTTAGGCCAAAAGGAGAAAGTGTGCAGACATTTCTCATGCATTTTTTTCTCATAACAAAAACTTAAACTACATATGATCTACAGCCTAAAGCCACCACCTCTAGATGTTGGCAACATGAATGACATGGAAATATAATAGATTCAATTATGCACAACTGTATTTCATAATGAATCAACCCAACCATTGGTAATTATATAATCATAGCCTTGGTTACTTTAAAAAAAAAGAACCCCTTTTAAGTGAACTTCCTTCAGCAAGCTAAGAGTTTGGCTAAAGGAGATATTTCAGGAGAAATTACAGCTAGCTCTTAGATCTTCATTAGTCTCAGGTATTTTTTTTGTTTCCTTGCTGGTCCATTCACAGTGTAATGAGCGAGGCAATTCTCAAACCCTCAAAGACACCCCAGCTCCAGAAAAACATACCCACATCTCACCCGAACTACCAAAGGCATCACTTGCTCTATCTCACCTTTAAAGAGGGAGAATCCAGCTGAGATCAAATAGTACAATTTAGTTCAGCAAGGTATTAACCCTGAAAAGAAGTCCGAGATCATAAAGGCTGATAGAGATGACAGTCAAACAGGACTGAGGGTACAGAAGTACTGGACAACTCTATCTTCCAAGCTACTTCCATATAGACGTGACACTGGATAATTTCTCCATATTTTTCATCAAAAAAATGAACATTAGTGATTCCCTCTTTTCATGGTAATTAGCTAATATTTATCTCATGAAAAAGTGGAACAAATTAAAAAAAAAATCAGTATATATCCAGAGTCAATGGGAAGAGGCTTATTTCTTCCAGAAATACTGAATTTCCCAATATTTAGTGGCATTACAGGTATGATCTCTGCCATAATAGACTATATCTTAGTTCTCCTTTTACATTATCAGTAAAACCCAAACCAGTTTATTTGTACTACCTTACTAGAAGCTGTGCGAATAGGGGATGTCTTCAAAATAAATCTTTTTGCATTGGACAATCTCTGCAACTGCTAATTATTTTAGAAGATGATCGGAGTTTGTATATCAGGCTGCGTACTCAGGGTATCTTCACATTTACAGTCATGACATTGCATTTTTAGGTACGAACCATGAGTATTGCATATGATAATTGCTAATGGTAAAATTAAGCTTATTTAAATTGAGCTGTCTGTAATGTTGGTGTTTAGTCTAAATTAGTCATCTCGTCTACATCTATACTAGAAAATTAGACAGGACTTGGATCTTTTCCTACATCCTAGAAGTCTGCTCTCTACACTAGTACATTTTTAAAGCTCTCTGGCAAAATTTTGACCTACACTGACTAACACTGCTCCAGATTATTCCTGGACATAGGCACCTTCAGAAGAGATTTTTTCCACCTATCCTGACTATTTAAGGTATAAGTATCCTTCTGGAGATGGACCTTTCTTCTCTATCCCACTTGACTGCAGAAGGAGTTAGATAGAAGCACAAAGTTCCACCAAGACTGCCCACATGGATGCTCTCTCTAAATCCTTCTTACTGAAATGAGTGGGAAAAGCTTGAAAGGGACATGGCTATGATCTTATTATTGTTAATATTATATCTATTATAACTATTATTTCCTATTTCTCCTGCTGCATCTCCTGACTCCAGATGGAGCTGGTGACCATTGTGCCATGCACCATGCAAACACAGGCAGAACTAAAGAGAAGAACTGATGGGGAAGTGAAGCCGCAGCCCTGAACACTCAGCCTCTTCTGTGTTGGCTGAGAACTGGTTAGATGCTCAAACTCTAAATACTCAAACTCAAATAACAGCCAGGAGAAGATTTTTGTTTGTTTGTTTGTTTTTCAAACATAAAGGTGTTTAATACCCACCAAAAGGGATTCTGGATTTCCTGAAATGTTCCCTGGGAACTGAGACTTATCTTCTACCACCCCCATCATAAGCTTAATAAAACTTGTCCTTGTAAACAGAGCAAAATACAGGTTATTTTTTTCTTGCTGTTATCTTTTCCTTCCATCACAGAAGTAGCCTGCGCTCCACAGGGGACAGAGCAGGACAAGGGACAAGAGGATACTGCCATGGGCCTGGCCTATGTCACTCCAATAAAAGCGTTGATCCTCTTTGGAGAGTCATGGGGATGTAATAATTCACCAAGGCAGATGATCCATTGCCTCCCTGGACATAAGGGAATTTATAGATAGAATAAGCTGGCAACTGTCTTCAGGGAGGATATCGAGGAACAGCCAAGCCTAGAGGGGATGCTCCTTCTCTATTATCTCACAGTTTGTTGCCTTCGTTAATGAGGCCAAACCCCTAGAAAGGGGTGAACAAGGCATTGCTAAATGGAAATTGTATTCTTAGAGCGAGTGTTGACAACCCTAGCAACGTGCCAGATTGAGTGCAAAAATCTTGCAAAAATGAAGTGGGAAAAAGTAGTCAGAAAAAGAAGACAGCTGCCAAACGCAGTGCACAACGACAGGACAGCTTTTTCAAAGGGACTGAGCTTCCTCTGCTTTGCGCTGTTTATGAGAGAAATATAAAATAGCTCATGGTATAACGTGCAATGCATTACACTATTAAAACGGTGGAGATTCGGTCAAAGTGGAAAAAAATGAATACACACACGGAAACCAAACATAATGTAGACCTCCATCCAGCCTATTTATGTCAGACATCTGATCAGTTTACATTTCATATTCTGATTCAGTCACTGACTGACAATACCCCTATTTTTTTATAGTCTTTTACATGGCCAGCGTTTCCATGACAGAACAGCAGCTCTTAAAAAGTGGAGTGTCTAGAATTAATTTGCCACTAGATGGCAACTGCTTAACTGTCTAACTGCGCTGCAGAAATAAGTAATGCATCAGCCGTTTGCCTTCTCCAGACAGACTGTTCTGCAATGGTTTCATAATATTACTTCTTTGCAGCTATTAAAAATCAGCTATAGTTCAATTCTTTAAAAAAAAATGAACAAGACGTGTGTTAAAATAGAATACCTAGTTTAAAGGTAGAGAGGTAGAAAATAGCTTATTAGACAAGTCAAGTGGCCTTAATATTTTCAGTCTCAAGTCCTGGCACTGTTCTAGGGGCTGTAGTCAATACGCTGACAGCAATTTCCTGCCCTTATTTTCTTCCCTTTACTTTGTTCTACTAAGGAAGTAATTATAGAGCAGTTTATTCACATGATCTCATGAAAGAAAGGCCAGTGTATACAATAAAATTGGCAGTTTCAAAATGTTTCAGTTCTCAATTATTTCCTTTTTTGTCTGAAATTATTCCCTGAATTCAAATGGAACTCAAGTGCAGGGCATATTCACAGATATGCTGACATTTCTTGCATTTAAAAATGGTCTTTATAGTAAATATTTCTATACAGTCCATGTAACACTTGAATGAAAGAAAAGCATCACCTAGTGAGAAAGTCAGGATATCCTAGCTGAGACCTCCTCCATGTGCTCTCTTGTTGTAAAAAAAAAACAGCTCTGTTAGACCATGCAGCCTGCTTCTACTTTTTTGTCACAGAAATATTATTTGGACTATCTCTGTTGATATTATTTGTATTAAAATTATATATATTATATTTGGATCAGCTATATTATTTTCAGACAAATAGTAACATTTAAAATGGTCTTCAATCTTTCTTACTTTGGAGTCCTAAAATATTAGAAAGAACTGGAAGACGTATCTTCTTTTTAACTGATGATCTGCCATGATTTAACAGGGTTTTTCTTTTTTTCTTTTTTTCTTCTTCTGCAGGGGATATAATATCCAACACTCATGTAACTGGTTCTGATTACATGTTGAAAAGACTTCTCAGAATTAGCTTACTTAGAATTACCAGTGTTGGGAACACATTTCTAAAAGACACTAAGACCATGCTAGAAAATTTACTGTTGATAATCATCTCAATTATTTAGTGGAAAAGTAACCTAAAAAATCCCCTAGTTCCCCTGGGATAAGAAGTAGCTAACTTTTTTAGCAGCTTTTGTAGATTTGTCTCTTGATACTCAGAGAATACTCTCATCCTTCCATGGAAGAAGGAAAAATATTTCTTTACATTCTGTCTTCTCTAGGGAAAGGCAAAAACATGAAGCCTCGTCTCTTCCCACAGGGCTGTACTAACTACTACCTACCTGTTCCTGTCTCTGTGGCTCTGTGTCAGCCAACCCACCCACGACTGCTCTCACTCTCCCTCCACATCTCCTCAAGCTTCACCTGCCTGCCGTCTCTTATCCGTGTCTCCCTAGGGTGTGCGAGGTAGGCTGGGAGCCTCCTGAACCCTGATGAGAAAACTGCAGTGGTGGGAAGTCCATCCTGCCATATGCCAGAAGATATTTTTGACTGGGTACTTGTTAATTAGTGGTCTCCCCGAGAACTTGGTTGCAAATTTCTTATGTCACGAAGAGGCTCAGTGCTATTTGAGATTCACGGGACCTGTGTGGCTACATTTCTTCATCTTCAAAAATCTCAAATCTACTGTGGAACGCCCAGATAGTAGCATCTCTCCTGGGAGGACAAGAAGTGTAGGTAAATTATTGCAGTGGTTATACAAAATGATTGTCTGTGATAGCAGGGCGTCGAAATTAGTGATCCTGTCTTCTACTGTTCTTTCAACAGAAGATGCCAGAGAAATGTCACCCTCCAGAAGAACATCAATTAGAAATGGTGGCAGGCAGTTTTATCTGTCCTGTGAACCATGATGCATGAAGACATCTGTGAAATACAAGTGACTGGGGGATACTGTTCAGCTGCTTTAGGAAGGGATGTGCAAGGTGGTTCAGCGACGATTACACACGGAGATCATATGACTATATTCTTTCTGGTTACTTAGTGGAAGATGTAGCATAGACCACTTAGACGGAAAACAAAACAAAATAAATGTCCAAACAGAAAAAAAAAAAAAAAAAAGACTAAACCTAAATAACAGCAATAGAGGAAAGGGCTCCAAACCTCAGAAAATATTCTGAAACATCTGAGATGTCCCGAAGCCAACCAACTCCACAAACAGCTCGTGGCTGAGACAAGCATCCTGCCTCAAGTAATAGTCACGGGAGAAACTGAAAAGAGCAATGAAGTCTTAACGGCATCATCAAAGTGGGAATTCTTGAGGCTCAGTGAATAAAAAGGCACTAGTGGCTGAGGTAGTTGCCAGTTTAACTTCATTTAAATATTTCAGGACTCTGATGTACTCTTGGTTGGAGTTTCAAAAGTTTCCTGATTTGGACTGACATTTCTTGCACCTCCAATAGCATTTACATGACTAACAACTTGGCCAAAGCGACAAGTTAGCTGCCTGTGAGTCATAAAATGAACATAGTTGAAAATAGAAGATAAACAGCCAAACTGAGACAACTTTGGAAACATAAGCTTCTTTCACTAAATAGACATAAGATTGTGTATCATGCATAATGGTAATGTTCGTAATAAAAATAATTAAAAAAAAAAAAAAAAAAACTATATTCAGTTGTTTACATTGGCTTCATCTGTGATTTTCCAGTTAAACGTAACCCAGCTAGGACTACCACAATCTGTTTTGTTTTCCAGGCTATCTTTAGACCATCAGCAAAATGTTCAAGCTCAAGACCGTTTGTCAAAACTCAGGCTCCGGCTAAATGGCAGATTGCAGCTTAAACATGGTAACTCAGAACCCAAAAGCTAGCTGCCAGAGGGAAGAAACGTGTGGGTTTATTTGACTCGTCAAGCGAGCAGCAAGCAGGGGCTGGAATCCCACCAGCTGCGATATTTCTAGGAATGTCAGCTCAGATTTTTTTTTTCCTTTTGTCACCACCTCCCCAAGCTGTGAGGGTCAAAGTAACATGACAGAGTAGAGAGTTTATGGAGAACATATTAAGCTATCAGTAATTCTGTCAAAGTGGGAAATGGGTTGTAAAAAAATGAGCCTACATACCTGCATCTCTACCAGGGAATTACTACCAAGGAATAATGTACTACAACTCTGCAACTTCTAGATATCCTACTGTTTTCTTCTATATCTCAGATTGGTAAGCAGAGATAAGGTCAAATTTTAGGTCAAGCTTTGGCCAAAGAAATAGATAAAAGCTATAAGATTTTTTCTTAAAATCTTGCAAGGTTTGATAACTAAAAAAGATTTGTTAAGTTTCAGATCACATCCATTATTTTATTGAACTTAGATCATCATTTACTGTGTTTTCATTGGCCAGCAAAACTGAAAAGACAATATGTCATACCACCCTACATGAAAAACTGATCTCAAATGGAACTAGAGAATGTTATTAAGCAGTCAACACATTGCAAGAAGACTTTATTAAAAGCTCTGACAAATGTACCATATAAGCCACCACCCAAGTTTTCATTTCATTTGCTGCAATAATCATTGTGTTTGTTTTCCTTCTAATAAGCTAATCTTATATTATTCAATATATTTGATTTGAACATATCCAGAAGCATTTCCTTTGCTGTCATTTCAAAAAAAAAAAAAAAAAAAGAGGAAGATTAGAGAGAAGGAAAAGAAGAATGTTCTCTGCCTCTGCAATAAGTATCCAGCAATTTCTCTTCAGTCATTACTCTGAAAATTAAACTACTGTTAAGAGGAAGACTCTAGCATCTGAAGAGTAAAATGGCTATGGGAAGCAAATGGCAGCAGTTTATAAAGAAGACATGATTCCATATCGCTTGCTGTTGTCAAGACAGCACCATCAGTCACTTCTTCCCTGGGAAAGGATCAGCTGCAAGAGACTGTCATTTCTCTGGACTCGCTTATAGTTGCTGAGGCCAGAGCCTTTTCTGCTTGGAACCATGCAGCTTTTAACAGTATGGACATAATTTTGGTGGGAAAAAAAATGCACTGCAGATTTAGTAAGTATTTATCCTGCTTTAATGGGAACCCAGACCATTTTGTAAAAGTCAATGGTACTTGAAGACTCTGTCTTGAGGTCTGACTTCCACTAGGCATACAGTTACTCCTACTTTTTTGATTTCACTCATTTCCTCTTTTTCATCTAGTCAAAATACTGGGGGTCATGCAAAGCCATTTTGGGTGGCTTTGGAGGTCTTGGATATTGTTTCTTGAGGGAAAAGATACCATAACACGTGTATCCAGCAGCAGTTCATCCTGAGGACCCATCCTTCTTCCTCCCCATCGGACGGGCTCTCTCACTACTGCTTACTAATACAAGCAACCCATCCTGCTGCAGCAAGTAGCCTTGGGCTGTTGTGGCTAGAGCAGGGGCATCTTTAAAGGAGTGGCAATTTTCAGCTATTCTTGTATAGCCACAAGACTACTATAGGTGTTTTTTTGTTTGTTTTGTGGTTTTTTTTTAACAAAGAGGCCTTGTTTTACTCCTTGCTACATTTACTACACTGCTAATCAGTATTTTTCAGGGTCTTTCCTTTTTACTCCTCACCTATCTTAACATCTTCCTTCTTCCCAGTTTCCCTATTCATTTCCTTTTTATTCCACCCCTTTAAATCCAGCTAGAATATTGCCAGGATCTCCTGCAGCTGGGCTATCTCCAATACAGCCATATTGCCTGCTTTGAGTATCTCCAAAATGAACCTGAATTATACTTTCTCTGTGGGCTATAAAAGGCGCATTAAACCATGCTTTTGTGTAGTCCTGCTAGGTTAGGATTAAGCTGAGGATAGCTCTAACATTTGAGTTTAGTAAATTCATATGGAGCTTCATAAGAAGTTGCCCTGGAAAGTGAGCCCCACAGCATTTAATCTAAATAAGCCATTTCATTTCATACCTAATGCAAAGATAAGAGGCATGTGTCTGGTGTGGGGAGAAGGGTAGAGACTGGTAATGAGTTCAGTCATACTATATCCCTTAGTTAATTATACCTGGAAGTGGCATTTAAGGCACACAAATTAAACTAATATTCGAGACTTACTATAAATATTCACCGTCAAAGATGTAATAAAAAGAGGCCTGAAGAAACTAGAAATTAAATTACATTCCATTTAGAAATAGGGGGAAAAATGCATCCAACAGAGGAAAAAAATCTGAAACCCAAGCTTAATATTTAATAAGCAGCTAAATAAGCTTGTGATAATGAAATCAACTAGATCAGAGTATTCTGTGTGCAACAGTGGCAGTTCAAACTATCTAGTTTTGCGTATTGTAGATGATGTAACATTAAGAAGCACTAAAGAGCAACTGAATACTCTTCCAGCTTTTTCCTTAAAAAGACTTTGGTTGAAAAAAAAAAAAGAAAAAAAAAACACTTTCAGCTTAATCTGATTAAAAAGAAAAACAAAATCACAAGCAGATGAAAGGAAAATAGATTTCTGAAGTTTTCTCCGGCGTGTTTGTTAATTACCCAGGGTTTCAGCTGGAGCCTGATGGTTCACAGCGGGCTTTGCCGTGCCTCCTCCTCCTCCTCCTCCTTCCAATGAAGAGCTTTCCTTCGTCACCTTTTGGCATGAAGTTCCCTTCAGCTGCAGACTGATCCCCACTCTGCTGCAAACCCTCCATTTCAACTCATACCTCTCGCCGCTACAAGCACATAGAATATGTCTACAAAGCACAACGCAGCACTTTATATATATTAATGCTGTGGTGTGTGTGAGATAATAAATAGTGTTTCTCAGCAAGCGCATTCACTTCATCAGTTTACTGCATATATAAGCACTTGAATTTCCCTGCATACCATGGAGTTTGTATTTATGCCTTTGCTATGAAATGAAGCAGAAGGGGAGACACTGGCCTGAAGTGGAGGATGTCCTATTCATTTTTTTTTTTCACAAATTCACTATTAAATTAACTCTAAAAGTCTGCAGTGCTCTAATAAATACCTAAGATCTGATATTCTCATGTTTAATAAAGCGACTATTCTCAGATATAGCCCTGCTCTCCTAAGACTAAGAATATGATGCCACGTAAATGCCTCATTTTCTGGCACACAGACTATGCAAAGGGCCTCCCACCCAAAGCTCAAATCTGCCCACAAACTTGGCAAGATGCTGCATGGCCTTTTTTGCACACTGGAATCCCATCTTCACGTCTCTCCTCCACCTTCCCAGGCATTACTTCTGGTTTCTGCTTCAATTTCAGATCTACTACAAATTTAAAATACAAGTTAATGCCTCTGGCACATTTTAAGAAATATGACTCAGCAATATAAAAGTTTGTGTACTCACAGTGACAGTGGTTTTAACAACACATGGAGCAAATATTCATAAATTAAAACAAGAGATCTCCAGTATATAGTTGGTCAAAATTTTCCCACTGATTCTCATTTACTTCCCAATTTGCGCCTACCGTAATTTTTTTACGACTTCTATTACAATGCACCTAATTTATGAGCTTGTGCAATGGCTGCTAGGGAAAGCTACACCACATAAATCCTCTGGTGCTAAACTGAAGACTTTTGAACACTTATCTCCCTTGACTATTTTATCAAAGGTAATTTCTTGGTGAGCACTCTGCAAAAAGTCCAGCTCTAAAGGATGCTGCTATTGTGATACCTGCTCTGTTCATCAGCCAGAGCTCCTGCTCTGGGTTGTGGTGGGACTTCAGCTGCTCCTGAAGTACCTGCACATCTGGAACTACCAGCCTACCCTACACCTGGGCTAGAAGAGCTTAGCCATGGTGTAGCACTGTGATCAAAGCTAAGAGATGCACAGACACACCTTGCAGTACTTTCAAACACAAATACACTATGCAGGGGCTTTGCTTCTTGCAGAACCAATGCTATGCTTATTTAAAACAAAAGCTTTCCAACAGGGGATGGTACTTCCATCACCTTTCTAATGTGGGAACGTGGCATGTTTCTCATACCCACAGCATGGATACAATTTCCACAGTGTACTTCCATGCCTCATTTTACATTCTTTTCTTTCCGTTCTGAAATTAGCACATGGAGCTACCCTTGGTTGCATTTTTTTTTAAACCTAATGGGTTTTTAACTGTGCTAAGAATTTCATGCAGAGCAAAGTTTTCCAACCATGGCTGCCATGGGGTCCTTAGCAAAGAAAGCAGTAGTTTTAATATGGTATTGTTGTTCAATACTTGCTTTTCTACAGCTTTATTTAGAAAAAAAAAAAAAAAAAAAAAAAGTACAATCCACATTTGTATTAATGCTTTTCCCCCTATTTTCAGTGTGCTGAATCAGAAGGACAATGATTTATTAGCTTCCTCATGGAAGGCCCTTTGAACAACTGAACCACAATTCCATTTTTTTAAATTTGTTTATGTATTCCACATTAGCTTAAATCTGGAAAAAATACTTTAAAATAACGTTAATGCAGTGCTCACAGGTACGACTGTTCAAGTGAGGTAATATTTAAGCCTGAATTCCTCAGAAATAATCATCAGTGGCATACCTTAGTTAATTTTACACTCATTAGGCTTTTGTACAGGACAAAGAAAGTACAGAAGAAACATAAATAAGTGACACCCTTAGAAATAGCATGCATATGTTCAATACATATCTTGCTATTCTTTCTGAATCATATAGTCTTTTGGTCTCAGCACTATTTTTTTCACAGCACCAAAAATAAAGTTGCCCACAGTGGCTTTCTTTTGCATTGCCTTGTAAAACACACAGGCTATGTCACGATAGCTCTGCATAACCATGCCACACCCGTTTGCTTTTGCATGCAGCATCTGTAATTTAGCTTTGCCCTCTATTACCAGCACTAAGAGACAGTGCTACATGGTTACATCTTTAATGCAGTAAAGGGAAATTTATCATGGGATAAGTGCAATTCTGTCCAATCACTAGTAGATTTGATTCCTGCTGCAGGCATTAGTTAAGAGATATACTCACTTGGATTTGTCATTTAATATGCACTTCTTGTGCACAGCTCTGCAAGAATACCATATGTGACTAGTTACCACATCGTTCACCCAAAGTATATACTAACCATAGCAACATGGGCATCAGATGTTGCATAAGCAACCCAATGAGGATTGTATTTTTAAATCTGCACACATAACAGTTTCCAAGCCAAACGCCTGAGCATTTGCTTGGAAATGTAGCTCCTGAAAAAAACGCGAAATATGTGTTTTAAAATCACAGCTAGTTAGCAATTGGGTTTGGACTTCCTGAATAAGATGTTCAGCCTTGAGCTGATAAAATTAAATACCTCAATTCACTTTTAAACTAGTAAGTATATAAGTAAGAATATAAGTAAGAGTATCTTTATAGTCCTGATGCACCTCTTGTACTTGCTCATGGGCATGAATATGGGGGTTCCCTAATCAAACCTGGCACTGAGGACTGTCCCAGCTATGGCATAGATGCTCCTGGCACCCCACTTGCTGCTCCCTCCTTCGACTGCACACGGCCGTAACCCTGTTTAAGCAGAAATGACAGTTTTTCAGGGTATACACCCGCACACCGTGATCTTCTGTGGGTGCCGGGGGGGCAGCCAGTGTCATTGTGGTGTCCTCAGGCACAAGCCAGGCCTGAAGGGCCACTTTGCTCCATGTCCACGATCTGCCGAGCACCCCACAACCTGCTTCTCCTCCCCTTCCCTTGTTCTTATCCCAGGAGAAGGAGACAAGAGTGTCAAATTCACTCTCCCTTCCTTTCAGCACTTTGTCAAAGCCAGGAGCCTCTGCCCCCCGGGCAGCCGTGGAAGCCGTTCTTGTATTTTTATAAGCTAATTGAGCTCAGGATTGCGCTGGTGCGGCACATCGCTCTTAACCACAGGCTCAGCTGTTTAGAGACACCGGGCTGTGAGTAATGCCCTCAGTACGGCGCACCGAGGATGAACCGCCAGGCTGCCCGGGCTGTCCACGCGCCGTGGCGAGCGCTCCCAAGCTGGCCAGCCTCAGGCCTGAAGGGAGCAGCTCCAAGAAAGCACCATGCTCTAAGAGGTGCCAGCCTCCTGCTTTGAGGTGCCAGCAAAAGCTGGGCTTTGACCTGGAAACCCACTTCTCGCAGGACGCGGCCCAAAGCCAGCCAAGGGGTCAGCCGCGTAGGCGAGGAAAACGAAGCCAGTGAGATGGGAGAGCGCAGGGAAGACGAATCCATTCGTTTAGGCTGCAGCAAACGAGAGGGAGGCTAGAGGGAGTCCATGCTCCACTGCTCGGGAAATGGAGCACCTGGCAGAGCCTGGAAACGCTCTCCATCGTCCTAGAAAGGCCATAGAGATAAAGCGTGACCATAAGGAAGGTCCAGCAGACACTTCACCAGCCACCGTACTCTAAAACAGCTGAGAAAGGACTTTCTCTGCAGAGCTATACAGAGCTATAAAAGCTGTAGTTTGGAAAAAAAGGACCTTTGATGAATCCAAACACAGAGCAGAATGATACCAGAGAGGTAAACAGTGTGTAAAATAGCAGGGAGAGAAATGGATACAAGATGTTTTTTGTGAGGATTCAGTTTGGCGTTATAACCCTAGCAGTCATATCTGCATCAGCACTAAAGATTACTGCTGCTTGCCTTGACCATAATGACCTGTCTTATGTTTTATATTGCTACCCATCAAGGGACTGTCACATAACACTGATAGCAATTTTAATACTCGTGATGGATTTTATGGAATGGCTGGCACATCTCAATTTCAGCAATAAGAAATCTGCTTGGGGCAAGCTTCCTCATTTGGGTATTTTGCATTTTATTATTTTCCCACTTTTTGCTGTTGGCTGAAACAGAGCATCGGTATCATGTCATTCCTTTGCGGGAGGGTTTCTTTCAAAGAGAAACACACTGGAGGATTCCCTCGTGTTGGTTGGACTCTGGGTTTTCCCATGTGCATCTTTTCTGCTCCTAACTGGATCAGATGACTAAGAACTGCCTGTGCAGGACTCCCATGTGCTGTGTTCTGGTGTTTGCAATCTGTGTTGTCCCAAGGAAGCGTAGCTGTTGCAGTGGTTCATCTATCAGCATCTCCTGTTTGGTACACCTGAAGACAGCTTCATTAATTATTTTGAAAACCAGGACAAAAGCCTTACGCTGACATCAAAAACTAACAGGCAAGGATGTTTTGCATTTCTTATATATCTGGGAGTTAAAGAAAGAGGGTTGTTTTAAAATATTGTTTTACCAGAACAGGAGGGAAACAAAAACTGGACTGTCTCAGAGAACAGGCTGACTGGGGCCAACTCCAGACTTGTGACTGGGGCCAACTCCAGACTTGCACCATCTAGACAGGCGTCACAGGACAACATAGGGCCAAGAGGAAGCAAAATAACCGCGACCCTCTACTCTTATTGACCATGCCAAAGCTCTGGTAAGCAAGGCTGGCAAATAATGCTGCTGTAAATAGAAAAATATAGCATATTTGGTCCACAGCTTCTGCTGAATTTGGCTAAGAGGGAGCTAGGAATGGAAGGCCCAGGTCTTGCAGTTTGTCTCATTGTTTCAGCCTTGTTGGCCATCCCTGTGGCAGAAGGACTGACATCTCATCCTTAAGCAAAAAGAATGAAAATATCTATTTTGCATATCTTGGGTATATTCCTTGATCTATTCATTGTTTCTAGCCATAAGGTTAACTTCGAATCTTTGGGAACAGGAACTTTCTTTTTCCTACATCTCCATATAGCACCTAACATATCGGGATTCTTGGGACCTGCTGCGTTACAATGGATGCCAAAAAATAGCTTAGTTGATTAATGTGACTATTAGGGGCTATTTCTCATGAGGTATTCCACGTGATTATTCGCAAAGCCCTGTTTACTGCTTGGTATACTTGACCTAAATTCTATAACACTTCAGTGCAAGAGACTGGAGATTGTGTTGGCTTCAGATAAATTACGGAAATGTGTTCTCTTTCATTAAATATAAACAATACAAGAAGTAAAGTAGCTACATCTTATTTAATTTAAATCTGTTTTAGTTTACCACACTTTAAATTTTTTATATTTCCAGAGGATGCAGTCTGGTTTTTTTTTTCAGTTAAAAATACAACATAGTTATAGGATGTGTCTGGGGGAAGCCAAAGGCACCCACAATTAGGCAGATAACTTAGGGTTTGGCATCTAGGAATTCATAAGATACTTGAGTCTGAGTTTCAGGTAACTTCATTAGATGAGGAGAAATTTGATTAATGATAGAACAAAACCACCTGACTTTTTTATGGAGGAGTGATGGGGTAGCATATGGCGATCAGGTGACTGAAGAAAAGAAGAGGAGAAGCTGCAAGTCTATCCTCTTGCCTCTCAAATCCATCTTTTTTTCATATAGCTTTTAGTTTGTGCAAGTTATGGAACATACACATTCGTTAATGATGCACTAACTAAAAAATAGCATTCTTCTTTAAGTATAAGGCCTAAGCCTAAGAAATAGGTCTCTTAAAAAAAATCTCTGCCTCACATGGACAGGCTTGATATAAGCTTACATTGACTTTGTTGCTGAATTTTATCATACACAATCTTCTTGACATTCAAAATGACTCCCTGGACAGAAATCACTGTGATGCTAATAGCACTCCAGCTTGTTTCAGGCTATTTGAAACTTAAATTCTCTCACATTACCATAATGGGGGAAATAGCGTTTTTTGTAGAACTCTGATGCTTAATACTGATGCTTAATTATAATTTTTCTCAGTAGGAACTTTTCTGTAAGAAGAATAAAAGTTAGGCAGGACAGAGGAGGTAGAACATCTCTGTAAATAAAAAATCTGAATTCTTGTAAGTACATATTTTTCCTTGTGAACCTTTTTTACCATTATTGCACAAACTCCTTTTGAATCAGTCCAGGCTTTGAAATCTGTTTCACTTACTATCCAGCACAGATCTGAGTGCTGCTACAGTCCATCTGTTCCAAGACCACTCTTCCACTGGGATACAACCTGCTGTCATAATTTTGAGGTTTCAGTCATAGGAAAAAGGCCTCCTTCCCTCTCTAAATATAACACTGATTTTCTGTAATCTCTCCGTTATTCTGTGTGTCAAAGATAAGAACCATGAGCCAAATTTTGGCCATCCTGCTGCCAAGTAGCACCTAAAATATCATAGATGGCCTATGCCATCCTAATTGTGGGCTTAGTGTGGATGTTAGACACCAAGAGGTAATGCATAAAAGATGCCAAAACCCATTCCAAGTGCTAAAACAGTCAGGCCATGACTGCTGAATGCAGATTCAAAAGCAATCAAATTAGTGTGTCTTTGCTACAGTGCAAAACAACCATTTCTGCTGGGAAAAGAGAAACGGGGCCACTCACTAGATGAAAACCCAAATAACACCATTTGGAACTGGTTCAGAGGGCTGCTGTAAGGTGATTACTCTCATCCCCTTTTTCCAGGAGAAGAACAGCAATAAATTCTCCAGATACAAGCAGGATTGGTGGAGATACAGATTTCATGTATTTATAATTTATGGCCAGGCAAAGCATTAAATCTGTTACTTTTACCTTCCCGATTACTTCTCTGACGAAGAGTTTGAGATAGCCTTGTTACTGTAAGAGCATGCTTCCAGCTCAGCTGTGAGCAATATATCTACCCACCGTGGCAATGCCGGATGGTATTAACACAGCAGAGTGCTAATTTAATAGGGAAGCCCAAAGTGAAGATTTCAAGCATCCTTCATGCAATTCTTAATCATATCAAGAGCATCTGTAAAATAGACTCATCAGCAACTCCATTAGAAGCTATGATCAATTGCTAATTGTGCTATGTCTAACCAAGTCCATGTTTTCAACAAAGAAGAGCTTTAAATAGCTGCTGCAGAACAACACAGTGGAGGACTTCTTAAACTGATCTCTAAGGGACAGCCCAAATGACTAAAATACTGTACATATAAGCTCCATACTCACATTTCACAAATATCCATTGTATGAATGTGAAACACCTGGTATTACTTATAGGAAAGACCAAGTTAGGAGAACAAATATGCCCCCAGTATGAATTCCACAAGATCCTGGCAATAGGTAAAAATCTACCATCCACAGATAAATTACCATCTTTTAAAAATACATGAGAACTAACCTGGGACAATAGAAATCTTCCAAATCAGTTTTCTTTATCATCATGCCCTAAAATGAAGCATGATTACCTTAATAAAATCCTAATTCAGTACAAGTAACAAGAGTATGTACATTCATATTTCAAAAGTATAATTAAGGTTCATGATACACCTATAGTGTTCCTAAACAGTGATGAGCAATTTATGAGTAAAGAATTTTAGTAAAGAATTTAAAGAATTTTTTCCATTGACTGATATTTACTTTTATTAACTTCTTTTGTCAGGTATATCCAAGAAATATTTCATAAGAAGGTGAAAAAATATACTACACTCTGCTCATGGGTAATAACACCCATGAGAAAGTTTTTTCTCATCCTCTCTATCCAAACAGAGATAAACTGACATACGTAGATGGGATGCTGGATATAGCGAAGTCATCCAATATTGCAAACCAAGAAGTTCACACTTTACAGACGTTGGCCAAATTTGCAAAATGTGGACTTATAAAAACAAAGCAATGGCAACACTCTCAACTAGCTGGCATTTTTATTTTTACACTTCTACGGTCACTTCTATGACCTTATTAATGAATAACTGGGAAAATGTTTTCTAATTATGTAAATCCTATAGCACAGTCTGGATATATTTGGGTTGTTTACCTTGGGCAGACATATAATCTATAATGTAGATTAAAGTCCTTAAGAGTTTAACACAATGCTAATAAGTTCCCTGCATGTTTGATAACTCCAGTTTTAAAGTATAAAAAGAAATTTAGAGAAAGAAGAGAGAGCTTTTGACAACTGAAGCATGTTTTACAATCAAACTATCAAATCAAACTAATCAAATCTTAAAATACAAAGGTTACCTCCCCTATTGGCCACTGCTTGCATCAATCTTAGATTTTATTTTGACAAATCTAAGACAGATATTTAAGAAGGGTGAAAAGATTTGGACATAATCAAACATATTCAGTGAAACCCCACATCTTTGCTCGCTAATGGCTAGAAAAATCAAAGCAACTTTGGTTTTGCTGACCCATTTCTGAGTCACAGACCTAAAATGAAAGTCATTTCCTTCTTGTTTGCTCTAGAAGCTTCACATTGCCTCTTAGCCACAAATCAGAAATGATGGAGTCACCTCGGCCATTCAAGAGATCTTCAGAGTGATTGCAATAATCAGGCAAACTTTATAATTAAGTACAGCTGTAACGAACACACAGAACCAAGCTGCAGAATTTTCCACTGGGACGCAATATTCGAGAATAGTAGCCAAGGGGAAGCAGCATTGGCTGTTTGGGCTCTTGTCTATTATCAGGAGTTGTTATGCTGTGACTGTGGGGTCACTATATCATCTTGTATAATTTCTCATATCTTGGACCTTTGAACTCTAACTTCAGATTAAGACACTGTGTATCAGCTGCTTTACCCCTCCAGACCCAAAGAGTTTGTCACTTTAATTTTTCCCCTCCAAGAGTCAGTGGCCGATGAAAGTTGCCAGACTGAGTTCTTTACATATAAATATATATATGTAAAGAATATATGTGTGTGTATCTATATATATGTACACGTACACAGACACACTCTTTTATATATACACACATTTTAGCAGGATGAATAAGATTTGAGAGGAAAAAATCAAGACTTTCAAATGACTGTACTTTCCAAAATCTCTATACTTCAAGCACCTATGAGACCAACTTCTTTGTCTCGTGGCATTTTCTTGAGTGAAAAGCAATCTTGCAGAAACCCGACTCCTTTCTTTATTTTTTCTTTGTCTTCTTATTCTTTACTATTTCTGCACTTAATTTGAAGGTCACCTGGTGGCTGAACAAACCCACCTACCAACTCCCCAGCACCAGGTGGTTTTGGAGGGGAGAGAGAGAGCTGTTCTTTACTCTTCTTGTCTGTATCTGTGTAGCATGTTAGGAACCCCAATATATTCATGCCATAAACATGATAAACACAACTAGGCCAACATATGGTACTAATAAATTATTATAGAAAAGTCCTACATCTGTCACGTTGTTAGTGAGCAAATTCCAGGGAAAAGCAACTATCCCCTGAGTCAGTGGATCCTCACAGAAAAGCTTTTTTGACTGATTTACTGAGAATATAGTTTTTTTTCATTCAAGATTAAAAAGAAAGTGAATTGTCCACAAACTTCCTAGACCTTTCTAGTATGTGTTACTATCCTGTTCCTTTCCTTCCTTCTCCTCCAGCCCAGTGTTCATATTCTGACTTTACTATATCCAACCACGTCCTTTCAGGAGGAGAGATGTGTTCCCTCTTCTGCACCAACGCTACCTGCATCCTACCTCTTTCCAATAGTTGGATGGAAAGAATATAGCATGTTGGCTGTGTCTACATTAGCATTAGCCAACTCTAGCTACATTAGCATTAGTTTTGGCTTGGTGTGTTGATCCAGTCCTGAAGCAAATTCCCTAACCGCACTCACCTTATATTAGTTTGGTTTGCAGAGCAGTTTTGGTGAATGCAATTATATTATTTGAGATGGCAAGCCTCACTCCAGATATGTTCAAAATAAACTCCAGTCCCTAGTGGGGGCATAAGGATCCAAGACAGTGGTCAGTTTTTTGGGGCCACTTTATATCACGTATTTGATGTAGATTTCCAGTCCAGGAAATCACTTCACAGTTTAAAGATAAATCTTTGAGCAACATATTGTGTAGATGTAGGAACTTCTGTACCAACTGTCTTGAACTTCTGATCTATTTGTAAAGTCCTGAATTGCTTGCTAATATAGACCCAGGACAGACTCAGCTTTGTAGTGATGCCCCCAAGTTCTAACGCTGCATCGTAATTTCTGACTCCTGCAGCATTGTATGAGTTTAGTGTCATATGATGCTCTTGCTAAAACTCTGACTCCTGGAAATAACCAATCTCTGCTTTCATCCTACAAAGAATAGCTTTTCTAGAGCTTCTGATTGAAGAAAAAACAAATGGAAAATGCAACATGAAAGCATCCTATCAGCTCTTAAACTGCCATGCAAATGTAGTAATCTAAAAGTCTAATGTGTTAGGAGTCTCTTGTTTTGAGACTGAGGGTAGGCATGATTTTGACTGCTTGCTATCAAAAAGACTGACTAAATACAGTGAAAATGGCAATACCCAAAGAACTCCCAAGTGGACAAAGGAAATACATT
>VZSV01000042.1:4985101-4996198 GCA_013398735.1 Nothocercus julius
TCCAGCGCAGGGCTACGAAGGATGATGAGGGGCCTGGAACATCTGCCCTATGAGGAAAGGCTGAGAGAGCTGGGCCTGTTCAGCCTGGAGAAGAGAAGGCTGAGAGGAGACCTGATCAGTGTCTAGAAGTACCTCAAGGGAGGCAGTGAGGAGGATGGTGCTGGCCTCTTCTCAGTGGTGGCCACTGAGAGGACTAGAGGAAATGGCCACAAACTGAAACACCAAATGTTCCACAGGAACTTAAGGAAAAAATTCTTTACAGCGAGGGAGACAGAGCCCTGGAAGAGGCTGCCCAGAGAGGTTGTGGAGTCTCCTTCTCTGGAGATCTTCAAAACCTGCTTGGATGTAATCCTGAGTCACATGCTGTAGGTGACCCTGCGTGTACAGGGGGGTTGGACTAGATGATCTCTAGAGGTCCCTTCCAACCTCGATATTCTATGATTCTGTGATTCTATATACAGGGATATAATGCATCTCCACCTAAATCATCCCTCCTTCGCCCTTCCCATCCGCAGATGTGCTAGCTAGGATGACTTTGGCCAAGCTTGCTGCTCCTCCAAACATTGACCTGTACGCCAATGAGGAAGGTGCAGTCGTGCTACCCCATGCACCAACACCCACACATGGAGCAAGGACACATCCGATAGCTTGCAGTAGCACTAATATTCCTCTATCATATTAGCATCTTAAGCCTATGCCTATTAGTTTGCAGGCATAATCATCTCTTCAGCGTAGTTTAGTCTCACTGAATACTTGATCTCCAGAAATAAACAGTTTGCAATAGAAAACATGTCTATCACAGCTTTATATTCATATATTCATATCCTTCTTGCCACATTTTATTAATGTGTTTATTTTAATAGATAAGATCCAGCTTATGAAACCAAATTATAGTGAGCGCAGCAGCGTGTTCGAAATTCAAATATTGACGTGTCCTGATCTTATCATGCAGAGAATTCGTTGAATATCCTTGGTTAAATGCTTTTTCTCATTTAAAGAAACAACTGAATATGAAAAATGTACTGAGAGATCAGAATAATCCAAAGTAGTCACCGAGCTATGCTAAATATTAGTTTACAGGCAATCCGGCATTTATCCTCTCACTTCTTTTCTTCCTAACACCTTTTGTCTCAAAGCAGAAAAAATTATTAACAGCAAGTCACTTCCAAATAGCTGTTTTAGATTTTAGCTCCACTGGTATATTAGCATTCAGTAATATTATCTTATACTGCATTTTATGCCAATGTAGCAATGTAGTATTAAAAGGTAACTGCATTCTGAAACTGTGTCTGACACAGAAAGTTCCTAATTTTTCCATCTCTCAGTAGTTTTCATACTAGAGTTTCACAGTTTAAATCCAAAGAAAATGGTATTTTTCTCCTTCAACTACCAGTGTTGAAGACTAAACAAGGGCCTAGAAGTTCATGGTGGAGTCCTCAAGCTTAATGCCAGAAAATTGCTCAAACTCAGCTACGTTTCATCAATAAAACATATATATTTGGGTCTGTTAATTATCGCACAATTAATGATGAAGAAAACAAGGAAGAATCTGGCACATTTTACTGCCTATGCAGCAATACTAACAGCAAATCCAAGCTGCCACTAACAAGCTAAGGATCACACCTAGATAATAGGACTATTTTGATCTCATTACCATGTGTGTGAACACCTTGCAGTTTCAATATTTTGATCCTCAGTGGTGTGGGAATTTGGGATCTACTTATGCTTCTGTATTACAGCAGAGGGAGAAAAAGATGGACCAGTGGACCAAAAAGTCAAGACTTGGTCAAGTCCCAGAAAAGCAGCAGGGAGTACCTGCTTAAACCTGCACACTACACATTGACTGCCAGTCATCTTCTGGGTCCTATAATATGCAATTTCTAAGAACAGGACAAACATCAAAAATCTAATCAGATATTATAGGAACATGAAGAAGGTGATGACAATCCGTGCTTTAAGCCAAGGTCACAGCACACCAGCTGCTTCTTTCTTGACGTGTTTTTTAGGAGAAGCTAAAGTATGTGGGGTTTTTTTTCTTTCTTTTTTTTTTCTCTTTTGGAGAACAGCGTGGTTAACATCAGACAAATAAAACTTTCAGATATCTTGAGCTATTATTCTGATATTTCTGATCAGAATCAATTCATTAGGTACCAATAATTATGATTCAGTCTCCTGTCCTGAATAATTCTCTGCTTTGTTCTTGTCCCATACTATTTCTGAAGTTTGTTGCTAATGGGTATTTAGATGTGCATTTCCTCCTCTCCCACAAATCTATGAAAAAAAGATCACTCTGAAAAATTCAGGCAGAGACATCTACCACTGTAGGGCCTGTAAGTCACTAGGCCTCTTTGGCCACATTGTGCCCTTCCTAAAGCATCTGTGCCCATAAACACTCCTGCCCACTTCTCCATGGGGAGAACAACTTTTCCTGCTCTGTCTCTCCACTGAACTTCTGCCCCTTTCAGGTCTGCTCAGCACCTAACTCTCCAAGACCTGCTCATGGGAACTAACATTCAACCCACCTCAATGCAATCGTCACATTCCTTATGTCCCAGGGAGCACCACCCAACAGATGCAAAGATGCATAAACACACAGCAAGCCATTGCTGGCAGAAGGATAGACAAAAAAAAAGGTATAGCAGGGAGGCACAGTGAGATGTCATTGCTACATGAGGAGAGACTTCAGGATTCACAGTATATTTTTAAAAGATGTTTTAACCATTCCTTTCCAAAGTTTAGGCAACATGTTTCTCCAGTCTTAACAAAAGCTGGGGAAAACATAAACTTGCAAGGAAATTAATTTGATTTCATCTTTTTTTTTTTAATTTTCTTTATTTATTCATTCATTTGATTACTTTTTCTCTAAATTGGTGATCCTCCCAGGGTTTTTCATGCCCCGCCACAGATCAAATTTCTGTTTCAGCAACGCACTTGCTCCATGTACTGCTTTGAAAGTTAACATCTGGTTTAAAAATATGAATAAAATTCCTGATTTAATTTTTACTATAAAAAGATCAAAACTGAGCCAAAAAAAAAAAAAAAAGTGAGGGTCAAAAAAAAAGAAAAAAAGAAAAAAAGAAAATCCCTTTAAAAGAAAAACAAGACTTTAGGGACTAATGAAAAGAATTGCTTCTCTAAGTCACAGAATAAATCATTAAAATGATTGAGGAGGAAAAATGGAATATTAGTCAATTATATAATGGATTATAAAAGTCTTGTAAGAAGGTAATCACAATGCTGCAAAACATTGATAAAGACATTTCCAGAAAAGACAGCAATACTGATACTGCTCTATAAGACCTCATTGACAAGGCTGAGTATAATGTTTTTCATCCCTTTTCCATAAGATAGTTTCAACCTGGAAAAGCAGAGAGAGTAGAAGTTGAAAAAAAAAAAAAAAGAGAGACAAAGAATAATCTGACCATGAAACATTTAGTCTGGAAACTAGATTTCTAATTGTAAGAACAGAAAGAACCTTTCAGTTGGAGGACTGGAAGCAAGAAAACAAACCATTATAAGACTAGAGCTTAATACAATAATGTAAATAATTATATGGGCATTGTGCTAATGTCTATGCTGTTAAATTAAAGCAAAGCAGGCACTGACTCTGAGGTCAAGTAGCACAAACTGGCTTATGTCCATGTTTAGGCTTAGTCCCTTCCTAAGCAGATTGATCTTGGATAAAGCCAGCTGCCAAACAGAGGTAGAGAGTAAGCTAACAGTTACCAGAGTCAGTGAATGGCATGTAGGTCCTTTTTCATTTCAAGGTGTAAGATGAGTTTTGCAGAAGCAGCAGACTGGAGTCCTTGTTTTAGCCTTGATTTTTCCTATTTGGCCTGTGTTCTTGCTTTAGATATATCCCTCCAAACAATGTTTTCCCCACAGCAGAAGGGAAATTGCTATTTTTTTCCCCCTCTTCTGAATTCAAATTTGGAGTCCTGAATGTGTTTCTCGACATTTACAGCAGTATGTCTTTTACCAGACGCTTGGTAATGATGCTCAGCATAGTGGCTGGGTTTCTGATGATGACAGATCTGTTCTGAGGGACACTTCCAACTTCTTTGTGTCAATGGGGAGATGTGGGCACTGTGTGAAGTGGAGGATAAAAGATATCCAGACCTAGAAGGATGAAGTGAATTACACGCAAACCAAACCACCACCTCTCCTCTGGGTCTGACCCCTCCATGCTCATGCAAAAGTAAACTTACTTTTCAAAGCTGAATTCTTTGGAAAATTCCTACTTCTCTTTAAGGAAAGGCAGCTCTGGAGAATATCATGGGGAACTGATGAAAGGAATATCCCAGTCTGAATCACTGCTGTAGTGCAATTTAAAGGGTCTGTTAAATATGTCATCTTCTCCTATTCCTTTTCAAAATATCGCTCAAAATGAGTGTAGAGAAGTCTTTTTTGAGGATTAGAGCTTCCTGGTTCTTGGTGCTTTGCAAATACATTTAGAGACACTGCCTGTACCTGCACACGCATATGGCTAAAGCAAATTGGAAAAGTTTGTTGTAGTGCAGTAAGTCCTTCTCAACACATAATACAAATTACATTTGTCACTTGAAAAAGAAAAAGGGAGTAACCGCTTCAGTTCTGTCTTTGTCACTCAAAAATATGGACAGCTTTAATGCTTTTTATTATCTTTAAACAGTCACATTGAAATTAGATGCCAAAACAAGCAGCATATTTGCCAGTTGATGTGGAGCTCTGAAATGTGTATGTTACTTTGTGAGAGGAGAGAGGATTTCATCCTCAGGGAGGGGAGATTTTCTGTGCTGCAGAAATGGCTTTGTAGCACAGCCTTTTCTGCTTAAACAATGTGACTCATCTGCTCTCAGTTTGGAGCTCTTCAAATCATGGTTTTGTAAAAGCATGCAAAGTTCACACCAAGTTCACAGAGCTTCTATAAAAATAAACTGCTTTTTCCTTTTTTTTTTTTTTTGAGCCTTGGATGATCCAGCAAGCAAAGCAGTATGCTGGAACTCAGCAGACCTGAATCCTGGGTTTGAATATTCTGCTGATTTGTTGAGTCACTTTAGAAGAATTACATCATCTCTTAAATGTCTTTTCCTTCCTTTGTTTTGTTACACTCTCCATGTGCAGTGTCTCAAAGGTGAAGCTTGTGCTTGCTATCAATATTACTAACATTTTTCCCAATCTATCATCTCTTTAAATGCAATTTTCTCTCTGATTTTGACATATTCTGCCTTGGTCTCTTTAGGTCCATTCTAGATGCCATTGTAAGATCATATTTTCTGCTCATCAGTTTGACCACAGCACCCTTTCCTTTGTACCCCAGCATGCGCTCTCACTTCCCTGCTGCATCTAACAGGGTCTCGTCTTCACTGTCCACACTCTCCACATGTTATCCCTGGTCATTGTGTCCATTGATTAGAGACTCCATTTCTGAACGGTCAATGTTAAACATTCAGACAATTCTTTTATGTCTTTTCTCATGCTGCCTCTGATGCTGCGGACAAAATTGCCTTGACACCTCCAGACTAGCTCACTCTTTTAACCTCTTCTCTAAAATAACTTGCTTTCCCCACCAGGTATTCTCCCAAACTAAGAGGTTTGCTAGTTGGTATGAAGAGCTTGCTGCCTAGGCAAGAACAACTCATCGCTTCTTTTTTGTTCACTATCTACCTGCTTCTCTCCCTTTGTTGTCCCAGCTTTCCACCTAGATTGTAAGGTCTTTGCATCAGACACAGCCTTCTGATACATGTTTGCACCGTGCTCTTCTGATTCTGCGTCAAGCTGCCTGGATGCTATGGCAATGTGAGAAGTGAGCACCGAATGACAAATTGGTTTAAGTGTCACAAGAGAAGAACAAATGAAAAGGAGCTGAGAAAAGCAGGAATAGTCTCCAGGTGTGTTTTCCTTTCATAAATCCACAGATATTTAGTGTGGAGGTGAGTTAACTCTCTTAATAGAGCAACGGAAGGTCATGAAAGTTTATATCGAGCTTGAACCTTTCACTAAACTTTGGACTCGTAGACATTTTGGGGAGTTCAACCTTTTTCACTACTTACAGATGTACTTACACAACTGGGGCCATGCAACAGGGCATTAGGCCCACACTGTGACATATAACCCCCCACTTCATTACACTGGGGATTTTAAACACATTACACTTGACTTCAACTTATCTATTCCAAAGCCTGGTCCTTCCAGAGTACCCAGAAACGCTGCCAAATAAACAGAAAATATGCGTAAATCATACTTTCTAGAAAGAAGAAGGATGATTATTTGGTGAAGGCATTGGACTGGATCCGGGAATTAATCCAAACAATCCTTAGGTTTTGGGTTCTGTTTCTTCTCTGTCGCAGACCTGCTGTGACTGCAAGGAAATTACCAGCTGGCTATGCAAAAGTCAGAAACATTCCTATAGCTCTTGAGAGAGACTGAATAGTTTCTATCCTGGTCGCTGTCTGCTCTAACTGCTCTGACATGCACAAGGTCTATGTTGACAGTAACTTACTTTTGCATACCTACCCAACACAAGAACTGACCTCACGCAGAAACATTTATTGCTAAAATAGCAACGCTGCTCTAATACTAGTAAAAAATGCAGCGGCAAATGCAGAAATGGATTCTGAATAAAGATTCTGGCCTAGTTCCAAGTGACCTCTGCTTGACAGTATTCTTTATTCATGCACTGCTACTGTAGTAATATCTCTGTGTATCTGTATCTCCCAGTAAGGTTTTCTGTCGAGCTTGACTTGACTTGAAGACTAGGTTCTGATATTTTCCATTGACAGGAAATTTTCTAAAAACACCACAACAACAAAGCCTTACAAAAATAAAATGGTAGGGGATAAAGCACTTGGGAGGTTACTAATGCAACAGTGTAACTGGAAATTTTTCAAAATGCTAAGAAAAGAATCATGTGAGTGTGGAACTGGTTCCTCCTAACAAACTTAGTAAGCTTCATGCAGCCTAAAAGAACCGTAACTGTATTACCATAAGTACACCACTAGGAAATACTGGTTATGGTTCTTGGTGACATCAAAATCTGACATTAATTTTCTATCAAAATTAAGTTACGTGATTATTGCAAGTTAATATCCTTGAAATCTATTTCGAAAGCCAATTTAGAATACATGGAATCTTAAACAACCACAGCAGTGTTATTACTTAAAAAAAAAAAATGAAAAAAAAAGGGGGGCCTTGCATTGTTTTTTTCCAGCTTCTGTTTGAAAATTTGGCAATATGGAAACTTGTAACATACTTTTTTTTCCAAAATAATTTTGATAGTTGCTGTAGATTAGAGGTTGTCTGTCGGTTGTATGTAGACTATAAGCTAAGTGCAAACAATTTCATTTTTTGCAATAATTAAATTTCTTAAACCTAGCATTTTCTCCAGGGTTACTGTATAGCTCTCCAAATGCAGAGTTCTCTCCTTTTGATGAGGAAGGAAAAAAGGGAATGGTAGAGAAGTTGCTAGGGAATAGTAACTCTCTACATGGTACTGAGTAATTATTTTCTCCAAATACTGTTTGAAACTATCTTCAAACTGAAGTCAGAAGGACTGCAAAGATCCAGATCTTCTTGTTATTAAGCCAAAAGCAGGAACAGGAAGGTGTTTCTCACTAACATTAGTAAAAAATAAATAAATATAAAATAAAAAAATAAAATCAACACCTACCTGCCAATTGTATGTCTGAAAATCTCTCCAAATGTGTCTAATTCATGCATTTGACTGTGAAACAACTGTGGGCAGGGTAGGAGAAGCAATTTTCAATTAACACAACACACTTCTTCACCAAAGCCCGAAGAGGCTGCAATAATCAACCTTCAGCTGCATAAACCAATAACAGGCAGAGTCCTAAGACATGGCCAGGAGAAAGAACTCAGCTGGACACACTGTTTGGTTAAATAATTGAAATCCTCTGCAT
This sequence comes from Nothocercus julius, assembly GCA_013398735.1. Classification (NCBI taxonomy): domain Eukaryota; kingdom Metazoa; phylum Chordata; class Aves; order Tinamiformes; family Tinamidae; genus Nothocercus; species Nothocercus julius. Next base: position 4,993,000 of record VZSV01000042.1, read on the forward strand.
GGGGCTCCAGCTCCCACTCTTTGCAGCGTCTGATGTCTTGCCAAGGCACAGAGGACACTCCTGGGTGCATTCACGCGTAGGAATTCAGCCTTAGACAAACATGAAGGAGTTAGAAGAGCTTATTCTGCTCCCCACTATTGGCACCTTACTTTAATACCTTATATTAGGGGAGGAAAAAAGATAAAAGAATTTTGATCTAACATATAGCACTTGTCTTATAATTTCTTATATAATGTCCTTTGATATAACTGATGCAACTAACCCTGCTTATTCACTAGGGAACTTCCAGAACTGGAGACAAAGCTACTTCTACCAATTTTCCTGGGAATTCTGCATGGAGATTGCTCCTCCAGGCTCCTTTGGGCAATGCAAATGCCATCAGTAGAGCACAAAACCTAGACAGGGGCTGCTACTGTCCCATATTCAGAGGAAATGAAGGATGGTGTATGCCGTCCACATCAAAAAGCACATGAGCCAATGCACTGCCAAGGCTGCACCATTGCTTTATTCCATCTAGCTTGGAGCTGCAAAGGGATTCTAAATTGGCTTTGTATTTACTGCAATGAAAAGAAATTATTCATGAAGTATAAGTCTGCAATTATCTCATTTCCTTCTTCTGTGTGTGACCTTAGAAACCTGGCCTTTCAAGAAAATGGTAATGAATTGTTTTCCAATAATAGTTGGACTACACAGAGAGAGTTTAAATACTTCTCATCAACATTTAATTGCTTCTCACTCAAAAACATGTTTTTTTTTTTTTTAAATGTAAGTTCCTTCAGTGATCTTTACAGTAGCAGAGATAAGTTTGAAAGACCATTAAAAATTTAATACATTTATAAATGGATATGGAGTTAAAGTTATGCTTCACTTGATAGGGTTTAGAAAGGACCAGCCAGTTCAGCCTGAGATTAAAATGGTAGTTCTGAAGAGAAAGTGCAAATCTCACTTATTTTTCTCTTCCTGGGATAAGATTATTATTATTACCAGACACATAAGCTAAGAGTCCTGTCTATCCACCAGCTTTGTATTTACGAATGTAACTACATTTCCTTCTACTGCTATTTCTGACATTAAATCAAACTTCACAGCTTCTTGCTCAAGAGTCTGTTAATTCAGCCCTGTTCTCCAGTGCTTTCAGATGTTCCCACACGCTCAATGCTCTCCTGTCTTTTTCTACGCACACTCCACTCGTTACCTCTCTATACCACGGCACCTTTCATTCACATTTAACTTAGCTCCTTCTTGCTTTCCCAACAACTTTCCCACACACTGCCCCCAACCTGCTCCTCAAAAAGTATTTTAAGTAAATATAGTCTCAGGGAAAAGCACTGTCCTGTCCAAGACTCCATCCAATTCGCATAAAACATGACTCTCTCCTCACTGTCAGCATGCCTAAGCACTTAGGCTTCCCATCTTATAAATCTTTTATCTGTGTTCTGTCATAACATCTTCCAGCCTGAGACATGTGTGAAATGGCAAATGTCATCAGGAGAGCCAGGATTTCAGACTTTATCTTTAGGAGACAGGAGAAATATATATCTAGTAGGCTATGTCTACATTATCTGCAGAAGAGCAAATACTGTCTATGCTCTGTTCAGCCCCCTTTTCTACAAATAATCAGCACTAGCACACCCAATAATCCAAACTGCTCTGGGGGGAGAACACTAATTCCAGCCTCAGATGAAACATCACAGAAAACTCAGGGATAAAACAGAATATGAAGTGGATGAGCCAAAAAGTCGTCTTTAAACTCTTATTAAGAAAGTGTGGACACAGAAGGACAGCAGAGGAAAATACTGCAATGCTCTAATATTGGGATTTTTTTTTTTTCTCACACTACTAAACCTAGAGGGAATTTCTTTCTAAAGAAAAGAAGAATTCAGTTTCCATAGTAACTCAGTGCTCGGGCCCCCTTACAGTCCAAATTTAGCAGATCTGTACGTGCTGGTTTATTCAGCATGCTACTGTGCACTTGAGGCTACAGCAAAATCACTAACCTCATGGCATTTGGGATGTCAGGCTGAGTTTGAACTGGGACTGAGAGTGTTTCCAGCAAGTCCTAGTGTAACAGTAACAAGTAACAGCATGCCTTAAAGACAAGGAAGAAATTACAGGTGAAAACAGGGCACAAACTACCAGACTGAAAATGACTTGAAATGTTAAAAAAAAAAAAAAAGCTCTCAAAGAGCTAAGCATTTAAAAATGGCTTATTTTCATCCCAATCTCAATAACAATGTACTTACTCCTATGAAACACAATACGTCTGTGACCCCATAATGTAGAGAATTTCAATACATAGGAACTGTCCTTCCTTCTTCTGAACCCATCTGTTCACAGCGAGATATGACATTGCACCTTCTTGAGCAGTTATATATGCCCAGGACATATATAGCTATAGTTATACAGGCCAGAATCTATATTGCAGAGAAATCTCCTTTCTTTACATAATGATTTTTTGTTTGTTTTTGAACTGGTGCTGGGAATTTAAAACACTTCATACACACACACATATATATATATATGTAGCATTTATATATATATAAGTATACATATATATATATAAATGCTCGGCACATAAAAGGACCATCTGTTTTAACCGATACATTTACCAGTCTTAAAAACAAATGGAGGAATGGGTTGTTGTTCTGCAATGCATCCATTCTGCAGTCAGTCTGTAGCTGCTTGACAGAGGCCAAGTGAAATTCAGGCAGCAACAAAGTAAGGAACTGTGGTACTCTAATGAGGATGAGGCGCATTAGAAAGGTGGAAAATGCTGGTGCAGAGTTTTAAGAGTAAGTGCTCAAAGCACTGCTTGAACTTGGTAATGATCATATGAGCGGTAAGTGCAATATGTTTGGCTGGAAGAGATGAGCCTTTCCCTGCTCACAGCAGCGCTCAAAGAATGTTAACCAAACTGCAATACAAAAAGAGTACAACTAGCTCTATTGCATTAATGGTGATGTACTATGAAAAAAAAATTAAAAAAAGAGTTGCTAATTTTCCTCATCGTATGAGATGCTTGAAAACTCATTAACAAACTGGGACACCAACATGTATTTTTCAAATACCTTTACACCAAATGGAAAAAATATTTTAAAATAGAATAATTCCTTAGGTTTTTCTTTTCTCCTCTCTTCTCTTCTCTTCTCTTCTCTTCTCTTCTCTTCTCTTCTCTTCTCTTCTCTTCTCTTCTCTTCTC
>VZSV01000042.1:4996402-5137950 GCA_013398735.1 Nothocercus julius
TTCTCTTCTCTTCTCTTCTCTTCTCTTCTCTTCTCTTCTCTTCTCTTTTTTTCCCTTCCTTCCTTCCTTCCTTCCTTGCTTCCTCCTTCCCTCCCTCCCTTCTTCCTCCCTTCCTTCCTTCCTTCCTCCCTTCCTTTTTTATTTTATCATCAATTCAATTTCAGGGTCAAATCTATAATTGGTAGCTCTGAGTGCTTGAACACAAGTTCATTCTCTGACACACTTTGTCCCGCCTTGTCGTGCTTTGTCTCTGCCCCACAGCTGATGAGGGAGAAAATGACCATCACTAGCTTGAGAATCAAAGAAGCAAAAGCCTGACATTTGAGCTAAAGCAAAAAATTGCATTAGTTATTAGTGGGTAGTGAAATTCTGGATCTATGTAAGTATGAGGCAATTACATACACGAAGACAATGTAATAATGCCAGGTGTGGTTAATGAAAAGGTACAGAAAGAGCAAGATTCCTTTTGTGTAGGGAGGCGTAAGAATGCCAATAAAATACAGTGACCTGCCTATGCTAGCAAGCTTTATCTTTGTCTCAGTATGAACATTTCAATTGCCTTTTCCAGTAAATAAAAGGAACACAAACACATTTCAGGTGATAACCCCTCAAGTGATGCCTTAAAAAAATGAAAGAACAACTAAACAACAAATTAAAGCTCCTCTTAACACTTTCACCTCAGTCAAAAAGACAAATGAAGGTACTTAATTTGGGTACTTAAGTATCAGTCTCTTGTGAACCAGCAGTGCTGAAGCTGCAGAGAAGCTAACTGGCTGGCTATAATTTGCATATAACTATTAAATATTAATAAAGTCTATGTTTTGTGAGGTTTAATTGAAAATGACTATACAACAGCTACTCAATGTTTCACCCAGAAATAAGGTGCAATATGTCCTGCTAAGCGTGAGTGCTACATGTAGATATCCTGGTCTAATCTCAGGTGTAGTGAAAGACATCAGGCCTTCATTAGGGACATTAGAAGAAGGGCCATTAGCTCCCTCTTTAAATTTCTGCTATTGTTCCACTGCACATCGGCCTGGGTCATGGAACTGCTCAGGAGCAGTGCGAGTAGTGTCCACACCCCAGTCTGGTGGATGGAGCAGCTACTACTCTCCATACCTATTGTCACCTTTCAGGTAGCTGAAAGGCCTGTGAGTTTGTCAAAACTTAGCACAAAATTTACACACCTGGTGGGTATCTAAGCCTCCTACTTTCGCTTCACGCAGAAGTTTTGTCTCTCCTTGCAGAGCAGAGAGAGATGGCTACCTCTTGGCACTACCTGATATTTTTTAAGTGTTAGTTACCCAGCCTTATGATCTAGGCCTTTTGCAGAGAGTTATATACATTGCATATTATTTTCTAAATGTACTGTATATGCATGGATAGATGTCACAGATATATTGACCACTTTATTAGCCCCAAAGTAGCATTTTCACATCAAAGCTGTGCCATTCCTGCTTGCCTATGTAGGTTCAGGATCACTTTTGTGCCAGGACCTACACTGTTTCCTATAGAAGTATGTCAGACAGAGGAAAAGGTGTCTGTGCATCAACATCATCAACAGCAAAATATGGGCTAGAGTTTTGTTGTGTGATGTGGCCCGAATGCTTACGGCAAATGTGCAGGTCCTAGTTAGATCAGGCTCAAAAATGCCTTAAAAAAAAATAGGATCTATGTCTCAAACTCAGGCTAATTGTACAATGAAAAACATCTCTTAAAATCAATTGATAAAAATATTAGGTACGATAACTTGGGATATTCTGTTCTCCTTTTCTCTTCTTCCTATCCAGGGTAATCAGACAGGAGATACGTGGGGTGTTCCAGGAACGCTGCAGTGCTCCAGAATGTTTTACTTTGCAGATGGTCATTCCTGTGGAATACTGTGGATATCCTGTGGCTAACTTCCATGCCTCACACATAAGAGCTGGCATGTTCTTAGGATGCCACTCTTCACCCTCCAAGGCCACCAATACCCATGTCAGTGGACAAACTCAACTTCAGAGGAAATGTCAAAGCAATTAACCATGAGATATCATGTCATTGCCAAGCAGCTTGCAAGAAACAAAACAAATACTAAGTGAACAACAAACTCATTTCCGATGAAAGCTTTTAACAGTACACATTTTCCCTATTTCATGTAGTTCTGCCACCTGAATTGACAATATGGTGGCAAAAAAGTGACCCAATAAATCAGATTGCTGTCTGCATGGTCATTTAAAGGAAAACCCCGTATTATTGTCAGGTTGGAAACAGCAATGCAAACTTTTATTTATCCTTCTCCAGACAGCAGAAAACTTCAGTTTTTCCACAGGATGAAAGCCAGTTTTGGTTGGCTTATCATAGCTAACCTAACTCAAATATCAGACTGGATGAAGATGGGCAAGAACTGAAAATCTCATCCCAATAAAGCAACAGTGAGCAACACTGTGCCCTTGAACCTAAAAAATGGTATAAATGTGCAAGTAATTTTAAAAGTCTGGTCTTTTTTTTTTAATGCAAAAGAAAACAGAACCATAAAATGAGCAAGTCATTTGAAGACCCAAGTTAAAAGACACTTTCCGAGACACATTTTTCCCTTCCATCTAGTCCTGCTTCAGAACAAACATGAAAGTCTCATTTGCCATTTATTTTGAGCATCCATCTTGGCGTTTTGGATATCCTCCTCTCCCCTGGAGCTGATTTTTATTTTTTTCTAATTCAGCTGCTACTGAAGCATGTACCAAACAATGTTCACAGAAATCTTTTAGGAAAGAATTTATTGAGATTTTTTCTACACTTTCCCATCAGCATTAAGTATTCATTTCCTTTTTCTTTTTTATCATGGCCACAGCATAACCACACACACATATATGCCCTTATGTTGTTACAAATCAGAAGCTGATGTTGTTACAAATCAGAAGCTGATGTGTGCATGTGCCCAGTCGCACACCTAATTGTAAAACATATTGAAAATCTCATTTGCTTCCTGCTTGTAAGAAATGCTGATAGATGGCTGTGGACCCATTGCGTATGTTATGGGCTACTGTACATGAGCAGCTGCATCCAATGTGAGTAGTGTATTTCTGTTCAGGAGTCTCTTGACAGAAAGAGACATGCATGCATTGAGCATCATCTGTGCTCAGTGACTCTAACACTTCTAGGACATGATGAACTAACTGCTCATATGTAGAACATCTACATATCTATGAGCCACTGCTGAAAGAAGATAGGAGAATGTGTCTTTCAAGTAATTTGTCTTTCTAGGGTTTCCAGGAGCAGCTGAGTATGTTCTATTATTCAGATTTTTATTTTAGATTTTAGGATAACAATTAATGAGAGTGTATTTATCTGCAACATAAAGAGTATACAGCTGCTAAAAGACTTTTTAAAAAAAAAAAAAAAGAACACATTACAAGAAATGAACCATATGCAATAGTGTGCAGATTTACTTTTTGTTCTACTGTGCCTGTGAGAAACCAATAAAGTTAGAAACATATAATCAAAGATTATTGGTATTACTGTGAAATTATTTCATCCTGTGGATTTTTAAAAATATTGGGAGCAACTTATTCACAAAGTATCACAGCTTCTTTAGTGGAAAAAAATCAAGAGTTTTCAGGTAAATCCACTAGGCAGAGTACTTAATTTTTTTTTCTGTGAAATACACTCATTTGCTAAAATAGTAGAACACACCAGGAAGAAAACTATATTCAAGGAATTTTCCTTAGCTTATATTAAGAAAAAAAAAAATGCCAGGCATCTACAAAATTTCTTATCCAGGTTTTATTTGCTCTATGTATAAAACTTGCTTCATATTTCTTTCTTTAAGACCAGAAAAGGTGAATTATGATGCCAGTTACTCCTTGAATGTGTTGAAGGAACGCATGTATAAGATAAAGAAAAAATTCAAACAGTTTTTGCAAAAGAAGAGAATTACTCAAAGAAACAGCTGACATTTCCAAAAGGAAAGGTATCCAGAACCATAAGAGACCTTGTCTCAGTAACTTTGTTGATGGGGCAAAGCTTCCCTGCATTGCAGCTGGCCGAAACATGTTGGGACTTTCCACTTGCTTCAGAGTGAATGACTGAATACAGAGCTGAGAGCATCAGCCTGTGTGGAGCAAAATCACTCAGAGAAGATGTAGCTCTGAGAAGCTAAAAAAGATGTGCAGCTGGGAAGGCTGGACAAGGATAGTAAAGAGTGTGTTGAGTCATCCCTTTCTGTGCAGGTCTCCTCAGAGACTGCAACCATCTATATCTATCACAGTTACAGGATTCTCTTAGGAGACCTCTCTTATCATAGAAAAAGAAGGACAGGATGACACAGGTATGAACGGACTCCCAAGTTGCTGTGTAGCTTTGGGGCACCACCTGCAGAACACAACTCCAGTGTCTAAAGTGACTGGAAATCCACAACAACACACTGGATATTTCCACCATGAAGATTTAAAAACACAAGTGAGAACTGTGAGCAAAAAAAATGAATTTTGTAAACTATGAAAACAAGGCTTGCACTGTTTCACTGGGCACTATAAAAATCAGGTTCTCAGAGAAACCATTGCAAGACAAGGGAAGGCCACTCAAAGAAAGTGTGAAGGACTGTAGATAAAAAAAAAAAAAAAAAAAAAAAAAAAAGGAGGGGAGGTGTACTTTGATTTCAGAAAAATGAGCCTAGTTATGAAGATATTTGTTCAGGGGAAACACAAATAAGGATGTAGTTACAGGTGCTATTACTGAGAAAGAGGTTGGAACATATTTTCAAGAATGCATTCTCATTGTCCTAATTCTGTAAAAAAAACCTATCTTACCACTGTCTTACAAACAGTCTAAATCCTAGGATTTGAAAAGCAGTATGGGCTATGAACTGCAGTGGCCTAGTTAAGGAATTACTTGTGATGCATACTTTGCTTCTCACAGTGTATCAAAGAACATGGATTACACTGTTGGTCCGTGACTAGAGCAAAACTATTCATAGCAAGTTAATTAGATCTACCTCTAATACTAGAACCGCCACTATAACTGAAGCATTTGTTCACGTGAAGACCGTGGCAGAATATAAATCAGTGTGGAGCACTTTTATTCATGAAAGGGTACTGAGCCCTTAAAGCAGAAGAAAGAACTGGTTTGGAGATCTCTATTTCACAGGAATTAGCCAAAGGACAAAGAAATAGCTGGAAGGAAGATAGTTCAGGGGAATAGTAATGACTAGTGGCAGAGGTCAGGGCACCAGGTCCCCAGATGTGTGAGCAGGTTTCTTGCAGGATGAGCAAGGCAAGGGGCAAGAGAAGGAGAAAGGAAGTCCTTGGCCACAAAGAAAGGGCTAGTCTCCGGAGCTGTTAAGAATCATAGAATCATAGAATGCTTAAGTTTGAAAGGGACCTCTAGAGATCATCTAGTCCAACCCCCCTGCACAAGCAGGGTCACCTAGAGCATGTGACTCAGGACTGCGTCCAAGCGGGTTTGGAAGATCTCCAGAGAAGAAGAATCCACAACCTCCCTGGGCAGCCTCTTCCAGGGCTCTGTCATCCTCACTGTTAAGAAATTTTTCCTTAACTTCCCATGAAACTTTAGGTGCTTCAGTTTGTGGCTCTTTCCTCTAGTCCTATCAGTGGCCACCACGGAAAAGAGGCCAGTGCCATCCTCCTCACTGCCTCCCTTGAGGTACTTATAGACACTAATGAGGTCTCCTCTCAGCCTTCTCTTCTCCAGGCTGAACAGGCCCAGCTCTCTCAGCCTTTCCTCACTGAGAAGAAATGTGGAGTCCCACACTAGCAAAAAAAAAAAAAGAAAAGAAAAAAAGAAATACCTGGCCAAGAGGGATCCTGACAAGAAATAGTGAGCCTCAACGAATGTGAAACCCTAAATCTAGATAAGGACCTAGTAAACCTGGCCATGGGATACATTTTTAAACTGAGTTGCAGATATCTTCCCAGTCTTTTGATAACATTAGCCATGTTATACCCCTGAGAAATTAGGAAGTACAGCTTTCCACTCTATAAGCAGAGAAATTAAATGACTTCCCAAGGCAAATGTCTGACATTAGAGCAGGGATTGTAGAAATGCCTGAATCTGTGTCCTGTGATCAGTCCATCTAATTATTCACTCCTTGTGTAATTACTACACACAGAAGAAAAAAAAAAAGAAAAAAAAAAAAAAAAGAATTATTTTCACATTCAGTTAGTATTTAGTTAACTTTTGTTTCAAATGCTATATCTACCTAAAAAAAACTCCTACATGTGATAGAAAAAGGCATATAGCTCTTAGAAAATCAAGAGGAACAGATATCAATATTTGGCATTACCAGTTCTATAGATTTTACATCAAGTCAAATTATTTTGTAAGGATAGCACTTCTCTCACTTTATCAGATTTAAGATCACTCTTTTGAAACATTTTTTTTGTGCACAACTGCTATGTGTGCAAAGACCAATGGAAGGAGAACTGTTCTGACCTAAAAGTCACGGTGCTCACCAGTAGGTCATTGTGTAAGAAACAAAAGAGGTTATATGGGAGGGCCTTAGAAGACCAGCTTACACTTAAACAGCAACTTCACAAGAACAGAAAGTGCTTAAAGAATACAGTGACAACACAACCCCTATAACATCAGTTTTTTTTTTATGGTCTAGATATTGCTTTCTAGAGATCAGTAAGTTTGAAATGTGTTGTTGTAGCTGAGCTTGCTTTATTCCCAGTAAGATCCAAAACAATTATCTCCAAGCAATGTATATTTGCCCCTACAAAATTTTATCATATTACAATCTGGAGCCCTCTAAGAAGGGGATGACAGAGGAGAAAAAAAATAAAAATAAAATAAAAGAAAAAAGAAAAAAAGAAAAAATTTTAAAAAAAACACCACAGAGAGAATACTGAGAAGGCCAAGAAAAATGATTATTTTGGAGGATAGATGAGGAACACTGAAAGTCCTTAGGGGTGGTGTTCTTATTTCTGATGCATCTCCAGAAATATTACTAGAGACCCTATTTTGCTTCATTAAGGGAAAAGGGGTCCCCTTTCACTGAAAGCTGAAAAGCACTCCACATCTGTAGAGATATTTGGTCATCATGTTCCAGTCTGTAAAATGAGAACCTAAACTTCAGCTCTGGTTTGCATGCTGCACTGCTGACGTATGCAAACAGAGGGTGGAGAAATTCCAGAGACTACAGTCAGAGCAGAAAATTAGTTTCATTATCACTCTGCGAGTAACCAGAGGAAAGGGGCACAGAGGGGGTTTGCGGTACTCAGCACAACTAGCCTGAGCGAGACACATTTTGGGGCAAGTTCTTGCAGTTGTGTTTGCTAGATCTGCTGTGTATGAGAGACAAATTCTTGAAATTGGAGAATGGCCGTAATCCTGCTTTTTGGCGAGACTTGAGTGGCAAGGAAAGTAGCCCGTGAAGGTGATATTTCCTTGGAAACTGAACAAGTCTCACCATCTAATAGCAGAGAAAAGCCACAGAGTTCATAGCACGCTACATATTTTGCTTTCCCAACATCATGGGGTATGAGATCTCATCAGCTTCCCAGAGATGATGCCAGACATCTTATCAGCCCCAGCTTTCAACAAAGATGAAAACACGTCCCAGTTCTCTGTGGTGTCCCGTAGCACCAAATAACCTCGGCTTCTCCAAGTAGCTCAGCCTCTCAGCAACAGGAAATATGCTAAGAAGCCTTATCAACAAGAACAAGGATCACAGGCTTTTGAGCATGATTAAACAGGATAACAATTCCTCAAAGATACTAGATTACATGAATATTCATCAGTGATTACTCCTAGCACAAACTCAGATTTCACATAAATTATAGTGACAAGAAGTCTACCCAGTGACTCCCTTCTTTTTAGCCAAGACGGAAAATCAACTGCCACCAAAAAAAAAAAAAAAAAAAAAAAAAAGAGACTGAAAGAGGAAAAAGCAAGTAAAGAAAGGTAAGGAGAAAAAGGAGGAAAGCCTTGTGAGTTATAAGCGAGATGCACATGGCAGTCTTGGCAGAACTGCTGGGTATAATTCGTGTTCACAACTAGTTTCAAAACTGAAGTAACCCATGACAATATAACAAATTCATCAATTTATCAAAATAACTTTCTTCAACAGTTTACAACAGGGTGTTTTATAATGTTTGCACTCCTAGGTGTTTTTCTGGCTACTATATGCCTCTTCTTCCCCCCAAAAGGACTAGATCTCCTTCCACTCATCTGTTTGTATTTCCTGTATCTTTCAGCATTCATTGCTGCAATGCAAAATCTTATTTTCAGTTCTTTATTTGTCAAGCAAGCACAATTTCGTTCTTAATTCACCTAATTATCATTTTTTATTTGTTTTTCCTAAATATTTAGGGGTTCTAATGCAGATTTGAAAAAAAAAAAAAAAGGATTAATGAATCACAAAACCTCACATTAATTAGGCATAATTTAAACTCAACACTGGAAACTTTAGGCAAGTCAAAGTTACAGTTTTGCTTTCTCCATCTTTGAAACAGGTAGCTACTTCTTTTATCTCTTTCTTTTAATCCTAGAGTTTTAAAAGGACTAATCATTCAGAGTGAAATGTAGCTAACGCTGCTTATGCTGCACTTTGAGAGCCGTCACCAAACTGGCCGTGAGGAAATCTGGATCTGATCTAGGATTAGAAGGTGTACTGAAAGGGGCCTCTGGGCCGCAGCAGGTGTATGGATGTGCTTGCTCACCCACATTTAACATTTCACAGTTGTGAATTGGTGTAAATAGAAGTTCAGCATAGACTTGGAGGCCAGACAAGAAAGTACTGAGTTAATCCTCTTGAATACATTGCTTAGGCTGCAAAGAACATTCATCATCCTAGTTAATTTATATATTTCACTGTTCAGTGATTGGATTTTGTCCGGTAGACAGATTTTCAGTATAATATTCTTTTAGCCATGTATATGCAACTTTATATTTGCTGATATATTTTAAGAAACGGCACTGAATTGCATAGAAAGATTGAAGGGAAAAGGGCACAACAGTTCCAACTTGTAAATTTTTATGTTCTAATGGTCAGAAGAAATGAATTAACTTCAATCATATTTGAAGTGCAAACCTCAAAGCTGCTGTTACTGCTGATACTGTGGATTTTACGTTGACAGAGTACTACGTAGGTATAGTCCTACTCAGAGACAAAGAGAACTGAAGTGGAAATTAAAATTTATATTGGAATTAACGTTGTAAGGACAACATAACTTGTTTATATTACTCCACTGAGGTACTTTGCAAAATTTCTGCAATAAACTTATTGTAGCTGATGTCTATAGCCCATGAGCACACTGAGACAGCTACAAGTGTACAAGTGTAGTTTTCTGCTTAGAAATAAAACTAGCTCAGGTTTGTAGTAAGCATAAATTTGTAACACATACTCACTGATTGATTTTATTCATCTCTCCAAATACAAATGTACTGCCTTGTTTTTTTTATTTATTTATTTATTTTTTTTGCCAGCCATATGCTAGAAAGTGTCCATTTCAACAGGCAGAGAGGCTGATATTACATAATTATATCAAAATGTTCTTTTATGTATCACAGTATTTTTTTTTGACTCTGTCACTGCTGCTGAGACTTATGAAACAGAGATGTTATACAGTGACAGGTAAAACCACAAAGCAATGCCAGGCTATCGTTATCCTTGCCTCAATATTTCTCTAATTTAATTTCAGTGCCACCACTATTTCTTCTTACCAGATGGAACAAAGGAGCAGTAGTGTCTCTCTGTCCCTCTCCTAACTACAGGACTTCAGAAGATCTGCTCTATTTCCTAACCATTCCCCTTAACAATTGCAATTTATCACAGAGGCATAAATTTTCTGGCACCACAGGGGCCATGATGCAGCTCGTGTGTTCCCTCTTCCTAAAATTAGATGCAAAGGGAGCTGCAAGCAAATCCATGTGGTCTGAAAAAGCCAGAGCTGAGAGTGTGAATCCCCTCCATATGGCAGGAAGTCTCAGGCAACCCAGAGATATTACTGAATTCTGCATGACTTATATGCACAAACATAAATGTGATATAAATGTGATAACATAAATGTCCCAGCAACCTTGGGTACATTCATTTGAGCACTGCAAAATCACTCCAGGGAAAAGCCAAGGCAGGTTCATGGCGAGTAAGTGGATGGGAAGTCAGAAGCTGCCCCCCTGCACCCTTCAATCTGTCCCTTCTCTTCTCCCACATCAAAGCTGAACCAGCTCATGAGAGACAGTGATAAATTCAAAGCAGTGACAGTAATTTGCCACAGTAGGTCAAGTTTTGCTTTCATTTAAACTCATGGTACTTCAATAACTTTGATGAGCTTCCAAGGACTTAACCGAGAGCAAAATTGCAGCAAGCACATGTCTTAGTAATGGTCTCCTTACATCCCTACTTTCCACACTTTTGTGAGAGCAGAACACTATTACTTCTATGTGAATAACAGCAACAACCAGGAATAGTTTGCAGTGTCAGTAAGTGCATACAAAATGAATATGCACCTTTCGTCCCTACCAGATCCTACAGCTTAAGTCTAAAATCAGGAGGTCTAAGAAGCTTATAAATTCAACGCTGGCATAGCCTTGTGAATATCTGCCTTATGAAGAGTATTCTTTAGACCAAAAAGCACTACAGAAAATACCTACAGTGCTAGGTATTAGGTCATATTACTAAAGGGAGCTAATGAAGGTAAATTAGGGGGAAAAAAAAAAGTAATTATAAGATGATTTTCAAATCAAGTATGCTTTAAAAGAAGGAGGTCTTTTCTAAACACAAAATTCAGCAGCAGCTTCTAGCTGCTAGCTTCTAGATTTTTAGTTCAGAGACTTAAAATGTGCCCTTGCCTAACCTTTCGGAGTGATTCAGTCACAAGCAGTCAACCTAATGACATTAACTAAGGAAACTGGCGAAATTGTTACTAGCAGACTTCACAGATACTGAAACAACAAAGGACTAACTGAACACAAACAACTGAAGAAACACAAAAGGGGCTCTGACATCCCTGATATCCCTTATGCTATAATTAAAGATCACCAAATCCTGTTAAGATGGAACACTGCACCTCACCTTCTAGTGAGGAAAATGCCAGATATAAACTGTGTTTTTTTTTTCTTCTTGGTATGATCTCAAAACTCAGTGCTGAGCACAGTGTATAAATAACCAACCAGCCCAAAATGCTATGATCACAGAAACAGAGAACAAGACCAAGACCAAGACATACACTGTCATGCCCCTCTCCTCCCCAGCAAAACATTGCAGTTATGGATGGTTTGGAACAAAGTGATGACCTATAAACAGTATCAGATGAGGATGCATGAAGAAGGGACTAATTGGAGTACAAATACTTACATTAAGAAGACATCACAATGAGACTGCACAAGAGGAACATCAGAATCCTGATCAAAAGATATAATGGGAGACAATAAGCAGGAATATGTCAATAGGGGGCAGAATTAGAGGATCACTGCAAGATAGAATGTAAAGAGATGATTTTTTTCAAAAACTCACCAAAAAGCATCAACACACCAAACTGTGCTTGCTATCACCAAGACAGTGGTTTGCAAAATATTGATGAGACATGGAGGCATCAAAATTCCAGATCATTGAAATAAATTGTTTCAGAAACTAAACAGCAGTCAACACTCAGCAGTCTGCACTACAAATTAAGCAATACACTTGTTTAGGCTAAAAACAGAATCAAGTAGAATTGCTCTCTCTTGCAATAGGTTTTCTTTCTACTCTTCTGCTACAATGGGAATGGAAAAAATAACAAGATGACACAGGTGTACATGCAGATGACATATATAGAAAAGGGAGGGAAGAGCTACACAGCTGTTACACAGTCTACAGAAATGTGGGAAAGAGTAATATTGCATCTGTCTGAATTTAAGTCCTTAGGGTTAAAATCAAGTTCTACGATAACAACCGAATACTCCGTCAGGATAAGTTTCAGGACAATGCCTGGCAACATTGATTGACACATGATGAAAAATGCCATTAGCACTCACTCAAGAAGTTCTGCTCCCTAATACTGATAAGCCTGATATGATCAAGGCATCTTTAAGGAAAACACTCAAAATCCAAACATGTGTGATCTTTAGGCTGCTTTGTAGATGACAAAAGCTCTGATCATATGTTAACAGAATAAAATACTAAAAATGGTTATATTTTGTTAAATGAGGCACTATCAGCAATTGCAGCATAAAATGAAAAACAAAGAATTTCAGATACGCTAGTCAAACACACATGCTAAAATGCAAGTCTTCCTGCTTCAAAGATGGGTGGAGCAAAAGTATATTAATTTATGAGAAGTTATCTTAGAACCAATAGGGGTGATGTTTTATTGGTGGTTGTGATGACATAGTCTATTTATTGCTACATAAACTTATATAGTGTGGACACTGACGCTCTGGCCTGGAAACCATGCAAGCTGTTATTGACACTAAGTCAAAGCCCAGTCTGTTGTTTTGTTCTTTCCAGAAAGAGCAGGTGAAAAAGAAGATGAAAAATAAAATGACAAAGGCTTATGGTAAGGATTTCATTGCATCTTTATATTCTACTAAATCACCAGCAATTTTGCCACATTTCTTTAAGTGCAGGTGTAAAATCAAATTTAGCTTGAAATTACTAGGTAGCCAGCACTAGTGATTTCACTGAGTATGAGTCATAGTATGCCCTGAGCAGATTATGATTCTCATATTAAAAAAAAAAAAAAAAAAAAAAAAAAGGAATCAGCAATCTTAATGTCTTAATTCCTTGTTGTCTTACATCTACCATAATTATTTATACCAGGGTAGAGTGAGGACCAAGTGGTTTTACATCCAACATCAATGTTTCTCATCCTTTTGCTGTAGGGCAACATCAGGGCAGCAGTTAGGTCCAATGATTTCATGGCTGCAGAAGCCAAACGGTTTTGCTTTTGCCAGAAATAGCAGATACTTCACCCGCTGGCACCCCATGTAAGTACATAATTCCCTAAAGTCTCGCTTAGTTTGCTGGGCAGGGCAGGACTCACTGCTCTGCTGGAGCATCTCCCCACCTCCTGCCATTACAGCAGTGACAGGGTCACTCAATAAGTCAATGCTGGCAGCTCCCATGCTACACTACTCTGTTAAAACCTGGAAAAGGGTCAGAAAGCCAAAAGTTGTTGGATGTGTTGCTGCCATTGCCCAGCCCTTGCCTGCTGGAAACCCAAAGTCAGGAGGCCCTGAAAGCAGAGAAGAGTTAAGAAGGCCCTTTACCCCCATCCAAGTGCATCATCCACCAGCTCTCTGCTCCCTGAGGCAAGAAAGGGGACGATATGCACCTACAAATTTAAGCTTAAAGCAAAGAGATTAAAGATCTGTTTGCACACTTGCTTTAATAACTGAAACTGAGGCAGCTCAGAGATCAGATGTAATACCAATAGGTGTCATGAGCTGGGTTTTTCTTCAATGTTTGCACCCACAAGCAGTCCCTTGGAGGTCTGATATCAAATTAAGAAGAAGCAGGAAGAGAAATGAAAAACTGTCAAGCCTGCAGCCAATGCCCAGCATGTAAGACTGAAAGGTGCCAACTCTGACTGGAGCATGTGCAGCCAGGAGACAACCAGGGGAGACAGAGAAACATGAAACCTTCTTGGGCACCCTCCTTCTGTTGATGGGGCAGGGTAGGAAACTGAGAAACATACTCAAGCAAACTGCCAGATACCTGAAGCTAGCTCACCACCATATTTTTTAAAATACATCTCTGTGTCTGGTCTTCATTTCCTGCATCTACTCATTAAGTGATGAAGCAGATGGACAACAAATCCTTTGAGTGAACAGCTAAATTGAAGCTCGTGGAGTCATAAGAATGGACACAAGTTGGCTCTGGCTTATAATACAGACTTCCTTCCCCATCTCCTACTACAGTAGCTATATCTCCTGAGCTGCGCTTGCTGGTTCACAATACACTAAGCACTACCCTTAAGCAATACTACACTATTAAAGACTGAACTCCACCATCTCTACTGTCATCTCCAGGCTGCCAAACAACCTATCTCTGGAAATAAATTCATATTCCTTCAATCTGTCTCTGTCTGTGTTTATGATAGCCATTCATTTCAGCTATTTCCCTTACTTTATAAAAAGCGTTACAATCCTGGCAAAAGGCTAATCTAGTTAGAGCCCAAGAGGAAAAACAAACAGCACAAAATACCAGGAAAGGCGGAGGAAAGGAAAGTAATGTATATCTGCAAATAGAGCAATAACACTTCTTAGGACTGATGATGCAAAATGCTGGAATCAGTAACTTGTAATTCAGTGCACAGGGTCACTGGTATCAGCTTGTGATCACACTGGACAATTGAGGGCATTTTCTGGTGAGTTAGATCTGTAGACCTCTCTATTGTAATTCCACAAGCTTCCCAAGCTTATTCACAGTTTATTCAACCAAAAGGGATTGCTTAATATTTTTAGCAATTAAAAAAAAAAAAATACAGGAACTAGATTTTGCTGTTTGCTGTCTGTGAGTGTGAAGGCATGACCATCTGGTAATCCTAGTGTGAAAAGCAATTCAAATCTTTCTTCTCCAAAGCTCAGACATGTCCTACCAGTCAGCAAAGGCTTTCCAGAGACTCACTGCTCAGTAATGCATTCACTGTTCGGTCAATAGCAAACCCCAAATCCTGGCCTAGAGGTAAATAGGCACTGTTGGTTCAAGATGCTTCTTTCTGGCTGTCAAAGAGAGAAAAACCCTTTAGCTGATAGACAATTGTTCATATCCTGCCAGGAAAGGATCCATGGCAGATTTTGTTGCTTTCTTGTTATGGTTATTTTAAGATGGAGAAATTCCGCATACATATATATATTTTTTTCTTTATGAACATAAAAAAAAAAGTCCCCAGAAGTTTTCCAGTTTGTTGTAAAGATCTGGAGTACAGGTTTTCTGGATTTCATGTGAAAAGGCACAGATTCCTGAGATTCCTTCTTCCTTCCACCTTACTTGTGGCTTCACTTTTGAAGAGGTCAATGCACAGAAATTACTCCATCTGAAGTTCAGAGTATTTTGTCCATCTCTTTTTCAGTGAGTGGCAACATCTGCCTTCACCCCTTCCAGATAAATACCCAGAATCTTCCACAATCTTTTAGTCTCACACGATCTATTTATACACCCTGTTACCTCAAGGCTTGTGGTTGCTTCTGAACGTGAGTCCTTGATCATCATGGCTGGTATCCTGGCTGATAGTGTCCCAAGCCTGAAGAAAGCAAGCTTGTCAACCAGAAACAACCACAGGCAGGACTTCTCTGATGTTAAAACCCAGCTCCGGATCACCGCGGATGCCGTCCCTTTGCACTATGCGGTGCAGTGCATGAGCCCAAGCTTAGACAGCACTAGCAAAGACAGGTCATAATTAGACTGTCTAATCCAGGACTTTTGAGGATAACTGTGTTGATAAGAAAATGCCTGTAACTACACTTGTGTAACCTCAGCAATGAATGGCTTGAATTATCATACGATTACTGAGGAGGAGAGTAGCTTCCTTAGCATAAACAGGTGCTGGGGATGCCGAAGGATATCCCTCCTTTTCCTATTGCTTCTTGGAGGAGTAGGTGCAAAGGGAAACACAGCAAAGCAGAAGCGCTCTCCCGAGGTTTTGACATACAACATTTGAGATACCGATCCCCAGCAAGGTTTTATTCTGTGACGCAAGCCTCAATGTAGGTGGAAGCAAAGAAAAATTTGGCACATACACAGTGTAAAGGGTGGGAGTATGCTGTGGATGCCCAACTGCAGACTTCAAGGACAGACGTCTTTCATCTAATCCGCTTTCTGAAATCCATGCTGTGAACCCAGCAGCAAAATCTGATTTTAAATGCATCCAAAAAAAAAAAAAAAAAAAAAGAGTAAATGCCTTCTACAAAATTTCTTTGTACACAGGATCAGCACAACTGGGTGATGCCATTTATAAGGATGATATCACTTCATTTCCCTTGTTGCTTTAATTCACTTAACAGATGTTGTCTTTGTGGAAGACAAGCAATCCATCTATTTCTCCCATGAAAAATCTAGCACTGATTATATGTCTGTATATGGCCTTCAAAAGTGGTGACAAAAACCCGAGCTCTGGAATATAGTCTTCTCTCCTTTTCCTTAAAATGAGCAATGTCTTGCTACCCATGGCTACTACCCTACAATCGCACAGAAAATTAAAATTTATATCTGGGCTGCTTTGATGTGCAAAAGAAAAGAAATTGCCCCCACCAACTCTGATGCATCAGCAGGTTGCCGTCTGTGCCAACCTCACAGAGTCTGATATTTCTTCTTAAGTGACTCCCAGGCAGCTCACAGACAGAAAATGCAAACTGAAACTCATTTTCCTTAAACTTTTGAGTAGAAAGCATAGCAGTGTAGGAACCACTTCATGAGGAGCTCAGCAGTACATGCAGTGAGAAGCAGAGCACCCCAGGGCTGCACTGACCAAGAAGTCCCTCCATGTATGACACCTTCAGGGACAACCCATGGAGCAGTGACTCCAGCAGGTAGACAGTGCCATTCCACTTTTCTTTCAGGAGTTTGCTGATGTGTCTTTTCTTATTTCCTCAGTACACTACAACACTCACCTCCAAAGCCTACTGGGCCTTAAATGAAAGTAGTTGTATTTCTATTCAAGAAGAAACTACCCTGATGGGTTAGTACACATGCAGTTCTTATATATAGACACCAATCAAAATAATAACCACTACTAAGTTCAAATATCTTCTGCCTTTTCCTACTAACAAGTTTGCTCATACAGCTTTAATCTATCTGTTATCATTCACATGAATCTGCTCTTAGGCTTGTATTTTATTGAATTACTATGACATTCTGGTTCTGAAGCCAAATCCAAGTTATTGAAATATATTTTTCTATTCATATATATCCTAACATATGCAGATACATATATATCCTAACATGACAGATTCCTGGTAGGATCCTAAAATCTTATAACAACCATATGAACCATATTAATGACAATTCAATTAAGAGCTGTTTACTTTACATACTTCAAGAGTTGATTTTCATTAAAGCTAGAGTGACTTGAGCCAAAAGATCAAGGTGACTCAAGAGTATGTTTATTTGTTTTTTCTAGGTAGTTAAGGATTTAAAAGTACCACGACATAACAGTAATATCGCAATATTAATGAAGTAGCAATAAGAATTTGGACAATAATGGTACTAAGTCTCAGTAAGTACAAAGTCTCTCAAGTGTCAAGGTCTCATCTGCATCCACAACATAAAGGACATAAAGGACATAAAGGACAAAAAAAAAAATACTAACCCTCAGTCAGGAATTCAATTGCCAGCTATTCCATTTAATAAGCTTGTTTAGTTGGAAATAGTGCCTGAAAAAGTATTAGTTGTCTGTAAAGAAGTATCTTTGCAGAAAGGTATCATGTTCTGTTCCTTTTTTGAGGGATGTAACATGTTAAATCACTAGCAAAGTGAAAAGAAGTGGGCATAACCATCTCTCTCTTGAAAGAATCACGTAAAATTATTTGTACAAAGCAAACTCACATTTTTTCATCAGCTTGTCCCAATAAAATAAGTACATTTCAGATTTCATACACAGTACCAGCAGAACAGCACAGGTAGAAGAAAAAAAAGTTATATATCCTGTAACTCCTCTTCCCCAGAGATGCCACTGTACAAGACTCTTATTCAGCTGCTATTTATGAGCTTCCTTTTTTTGCCACCCGTTACTGATGTAGACTGATGTTCTTTACACGAGAACATAAATAAACAAATAAAGAAGCTGCAGGCACCATCTCACCATTGCACTGAAGTGTGGCGCCTGAGTAGAGCTTAAGTGACGTAACTGCAGGAGGTAGCAAATTCTCCCTATGAATATGGAAATGGTGGGAATCTTGAGGCTGTTTATCTTGATTCGGGGAGGAAAGCATTTCGTTTACCCTGCAAGACTGATGAGAAGCCTAATGAACTCAACCCACCTTTAGGCACTTAATTGAGAAGTCCAGGAAACTGCTGTTATGCAGTCACTGCTACCGTGTGAACTGTATGAGTCTCGTTTCCAGAAGGTGCCTAAGGCCCCAGCGTAGGCTCCTCCATCTATATGAAGATGTCTGGAAGAATCCAGGGAAGTGCAAACCCCTGTGGAATTACGTATTGGAAACATTTGACCAAGTTTTCAAATAGAATCCAAAATTTAGTTTAGAATTCTGTATTTGTACAGAAAGTGTAGTTAAGGCATGATGACCTGATAATGTGACGAAAATAACAGTTTTCTTAAATCAATTTGCTCCTAGCAGTATCTTACTGACTGAGTTGAAGGACCTAAATTGTTTCCATTTCTGGCATTGTTGAAGCTGCCCAGGCTGGGATAGTGAGCTGCCTTTTGCCATCAAAAAGAAAAAAAAAAGAAAAGAAAAGAAAATTATGTTTCAGTCTGTCAAAACCTTTCAGTGGTAATGCAGAAGCTATTGACAATTCAAAATGTGCTTTAGAATGCAACTTAAGTTTGCAGAATCAAAAGTTAGTGTACATTAAATTCTAAACTTGAAAAAAAAAAAAAAAAAGATTAAAGATGTTGACACTGATCCAACCCCTCTGAGCACCATTTTTTTGGCTGGATAATAAGATTTTGACCAGTTCAGCACAGGAAGGCAAAATATTAATTAATTCTTTGATTTGTTTGCTTTTCAAATCCAAATGTAAAAGTTTGAAATAAGCCTGGAGTAAATAAATAAATAAATAGCAGATATTTAAGATATTAAGCTTCAGATTGGACCGGCTTTAAGAAATAGAGACAACTCTGTGCATTACTGTTGAGCAGATCTGAGCACTGTAATCACAGACATTTGAATGCATGGGCAAACTTCTCACTTAAAATTGCAGCATTAGAAGTAAAAGTACTCTTTCCATTAAAGTCCCCAAATTTTTGGATGGTACACTTTAGCTAAAAGGCATTCTTTTCTCTTCTTTACCCTCCATTATATATCAAATCAGAATGAGAAAGGGGTCTGAAAAGCAACCAAACCTAATTGCATATCTGTTGCAAGGTCTGAATCATCACAGCAATTAAAGGGAGTTGTCTTTCAGCCTAGCCTACAGCTACTAATTTAGACAATAGACTATCCCAAATGTTGCTTACCTTATAAATGTAATTACTTATTTTAAAGAAGATTCAATCTGGTATAAATACTAGGTATATAAGTGAAATCTTGTGTACATCTTGCTACCACTAGTCATCACTCCCAATTCTGCTATGTGCAATTGGTGGTTATCACCACAGACTTATTTGTCTTGCTAAAACATCTTGTATGAATTAAGATGGAAACCTTCATAAGATTCACATCATAATACCCGTAAAAATAAATAAATAAATAAAAATTTAAGCAAAGTGCTTTGTTTTTAGAAAGATTGAAGCTATTGTCTTCGAAAGATAGAAGAAAAAAATCTAAAAAGTGCCTGTATAGAATGGTGGTGTAAGATATCACCACATTATTCAGTTGACTCCAGACTAAACATATTCCATTTGCAAACATGCAAACCTACTTCTGATATGCCTCAGTCCCCAACCCAGGCAGGCCTATGTGACCTGAACTGACATTTTTTTTCTCATGTTAATAAATGTTGAGGTCACCTGCGCAATCCCACAAGCTTCCAATTACTCCTCTGTGCCATGTCCAAGAGCCCTGCTGCCTTCAGTGGGAACTTACCATAGGAAGCAGTTTTGTTGGCAATTCACAAAACAGGACAGAGGTCTTTGCTCACATTTAGCTGTGTTGGCTCAGCAGATCTAATGGGAGCAAAAAAGCAGCGAAAAAACAGATTTTCACCACCTAAGTGAGCAGCTATGACTCAAAATACATCAAAGCAACAGCTTTCTTGAGTTAGAAGGTAGCATTTCTTCCTGAGTCAACTTTGCTTGTAAATCCTCACTGCTCCTGTTTTCGGGATTAGGAATGTGATCTCACACACACGCTGCATAACAAGTAGGCATGTTGAAACGAATAAAGCTTGAAATCACAGACATTTGAAACAGAGAGAACTTTAACAAATCCCTTCTGCTGAGAAGACAGAGTCAGGTTCAAGTGCGGCATATAGCTGCCTGCATTTCTCAGCTGTCTGTATTATGGTGGCATAGGAAATTAATTCTGGTAACCCAAGGATGAAGCAGCATGTATCTCTAAACGATGCTGTAGTAAGTCACAATCCAAATACAGAAAAAACAGAAAGCATCTTATAGTAACATTCATGGCTTAAAGCAGCAACTGGTCCTATCTAACAGAGCAGGGAAAAAAAAAGTACGAAATGAAAATAAGGAAAAGAACTACAAATTACTTTATTAAAGGAATTTTTGGAAATGCGTTATGATAGTACAGCCTAGGACTTGAAATCTTACAGAAGTAGAATGCTAGAGCAGATTTCATTTGTATTTGTGCCTTCTTGATGACAGCTGCTCTAAGAGCTTGAAAGGGTCTGGTGTAAAGAACAGCCCTTGGGCTTGTAGTATCCAGCAGTCACCCAGTGCTATTGGAAACTTTTGCAGTGCTGCGGGTTGTTTTCTCACAGAGTTTAAGGTTGTCTTCTACAAAGGCTTTTGCAAGGGAATATTCCTACAGCTGGAAAAAATGCCGTGAGGGCCCTATGACATCTGTGACATCTTTAAATGCTGTAAAGTAGATGCAGAAAGGACAAGGATTTCACCCAAGCTGTCACTAAAAATGTTTTAATCTTACATTAACGTACTGTTAAAGTTTGTAGAGCTTTTCTTTCCTTAACTGCAGCAACAGTACTGTTTTGAAATATTGATAAAGACCTTATTTTAATTTTATGGACTTTTCTTCATAAAAATATAATGATCTAGGAGTCAATCTGGAGAATGAAATGGAATCTTCCTTCTGATTAAAAAAATGCCAAGTTCTTATTGCTAGAGACTCCCAAACCAATTTCTACAGGAGCTCACCTACTGAATGGATTAGCACAGATAGATTTTTTATCTCTCTCCAGAGACTTTCTATCAATGTTTTCTAGAGTAGTTTATTCTTTCCATTAATGGTTTTGGTTTTGCATTCCATCCACACTGTCTCTTCTTCCAGACAAATAATGAACATTTTCTAATACTTCAATTTCTTGCAATGAGTGTATTAATGGCATTTTCATGGCCCCTGTCTCAACCATCTGCATGGTGAAACACAGCCTCCAAATAAAACTCTTCAACTGAAAATGTTCACAGCTGTTGTCAGTATTCACTACTTGGGTTACATTTTCCTATAGCATATTTTTTCCTGGTTTGCTACCATTTGAAAGGTTTTTTCACTGATAAAAGTTGATAGAAATTGTCTTGGGATTAGATCACTGCAAAAAAAAAAAAAAACATTGCTGTATGGGCTGTGTAAGGAAGCAGACCTTGATGAGAGAAGCAGGTTCAGGAAAAGTAACAGAAGATTTACAAGAACAAGTAATTCCTGTATGCAAAATTTATGTTTATTCTAATTCTCAACACTGCTTGACTGATTGTGATGTTTTTTCTGCTGAAAGAAATATTATATTAATTGCAACTGTCACTATCTATATTTAAGAACAAAGGTAATCTGTTTGATGACTTTAAGCACCTGTACAGTCCTACTTCTCTTTGGAAAGACATTCTGTTGATGTAGAAAATTAAGACAAAGTAACACTAGTGATTTCATAAGAAAGCAACAGATGAGTTGAACAGTCAAAATATGTGGCTCCCAGTCCAGTGATTTGGCCACTGACCCGTAATGCATAATATATGTGCAGATGAGCACGCACGGCCAATGCCACACACAAGCTTCTACTGACATACAGAAGTTTGGAAGATTTGCAATTTCCAACTTCTTACTGTAGCTTGGGGAAGGTGAAAGAAGATATGTTTAACTAATTGCAGTTGCTTACCTGAAAGGTAAAACCATTTAGTACTCAAATCTGCTGCTATTTCTATGGAGAATATTTTTGCACTTTTGTCGTCTTTTCTTTCTTATTCTCTTTTTTTTTTCCCTATTTCTAACATGAATGTTCTCAGCTGTGTTTAAATAACTGTTTTGAAAGTGATTTTTCTTCCTTCAAATTCTTTTTTTTTTTTTTTTTTTTTTTTTTTTTGATGTAGACTTTGCAGGCCCGTCTCACATTTTGCTGATTTATTTTATGGTATTCTAAGGTGTGTTGTGAAATCTAAATCAGTGGTTAAACCTCTACTGGAGAAAGAAAACCAGAAAAATCAACTACTGTAGCAAACAAGGATCAGAAGGAATAATTGATGCAGAATGACACAGGTGGTGAGCAAGGGTAGACAAAATCACCAAGATGCACTGACCAAAGGCTTCTGAATTCTAGAAAGCCTAAAAGGACTTTGATGGGTATTTTTAGGGCATGATCTCTCTGCTCAAGGTTTTTAAACTGAGCTCCTCCATTGCCAGATGACTACTCCAGACTGAAAGGACAGACAAATGAAGCCTTGGGGGAAGCACAAAAATACAACGTCGCTCAAGTAACCTGTGGTCCACTACTAAGCCAAAGACTTTCCCTACAGCCATGCGTGGGAGAAGTGCAGTCACTTGGAACCCCAGCAAGAAGCTGTGACGTGTGGAGATAAAGTTAGAAACTCAGATCTAAAGATTTAGCTCTCCAGCTGGAAATTCAGAGCAGTCCATGAACCAACAAGAACCTTCATTTAATCATGTGTCCTCCAGGTCGCCCTCCCAGCTTTAAAAATGAAAATAAGAGGAAAATTTAAAAGGATAAAGGAAGATTCTGTATAGCTTTGTAGGTCTCAGTATATTTTCTCCATGTCTTCCTGATATTTAAGCTTCCAAAATCTCTCCCAGGAGGTAGGGTGTGTAAAAGCATGGTAAACTTGCACGCTAAGTACTGGCCTTCCTTCAGGCCACATCTGACTTGATCCCAGAAGATAACATAGCTTAAAAATGCCTGAGAGAACAAGTGTTGCACAGTCCTGTGCAGAATTTGACTGTCAGTTACAGTTAGGAAACACAGAAAGTGATTTATAAACAGCATTACTCAGGTTGTGAGTTTTGGGATGTTCTTTATATGTAGGACTGTTTTTCCCAAGACAAATTCCATCCTTTTTCCAGCTAGAAGTATACATTGTCTGGGCAGTCTTTCTTTTTATGTACTTGCTGGTAATTATTCAGGGTCATGCAGTTAATAAAATCTAACTTTTGATCAGCCCACATGCATTGTGAAATAATGTACAGTGTCACTTTCATTTTATTCATGCTCTTGCATATTCCTTATGGTGCAATATTTTCCTGACACAGCTGGGACTGTATTTTCAAACAGTTTGGGTTTTGGTAGACAAGCACTCTGCCAGACTCTTAAACAGGAGGACAGAAAGATAATTTTAAACCCATTATACTGAGGGTTAAAAATTTCCTCAGAGAAATGGTGGCCAGAAGAGATTTTGTTCCTTGTGCCCAAACCTTAATTTTAGAAGGCTTCTTTTTGAAGGACTAATTTTCATCAATCTTATAGTATTTTTTATTACTATCATAACCCAAAATGCAGAACTGCCATGAATCATCTTATTCATTGACTTATCTCCGGCAAAGAATAGTACCAGCTGCTTCAGAAGAAGGTGCAGTAAACCTGGATAAATGTGGAATAACTTATCCTTATGGGAAAACGCAATATTTATTTTGTATTTTACAGCCTGAACCCCTTACATTGAACTGATATGTATTTTTTTTCCAATTCTTTTCTATTTTTGAAGTCTTTCTAAACCCTTGGTATCTGTGGTAATTTGTCCCAGCGTTTCACTGATGCACTTTTTTCAAACACCTCCTTTCATCCAGGTTAGGAGTGTTGCCTTTCAGTCTCACTGAATGTCCCTTTGCTGGAAAAGAGAGGAAAACGTGAAGAGAGGAAGGAAATTTACCATGTCTGCACTATCCATCACTTTGTGTACCTTTAGGGTGGCCTCTTAATTCATCTATTCTCTAAACAAACAGCCTCAGTCTTTAAAATTTCTCATCCTGAAAGCTTCTCTTTGCCTCTACTCACGAGTGACCTTCAGATAAACAAAAGCTGATGAATTTTCAGATACCTACAACATGTTTGTTCTCGCCCTAGGCTGATAAAATTTCGGATACAACAAGTAATTACAGAAGGGGAGAAACCCTTCCTCTGTTTATTTTTTGATTTCACTAAGAATTGGTTTTACTAGTGAAGAAAGTAAAGAGAACAAAGTAATTCTGTCTGCACTCCCCAAGGAAGAAATGACGTGAAGGTATTAAAATGGGTGAAATAAAGTCTTCACTGATGGACAGCAGGAAGCAAACAGTAAAGCAGCTTAGTTATTTGAGGAAAAAAATGCTGAATGTGAGGAAATTCAATAAAAAACAAAGAACACTGGTTTCCAGGTGGCAATGTATTTTTTAAAAGAGTCTCAGACAGGGACCTGATTGATATAGCCTACAAGTACAGCTCGACAAATACATTAGAGAAAGGATAAGACAGAAGGTAAGAGAAGGGATAAGAGAAAGGGATAGAGTAAGGGATAAGATAAAACAGTGGTCCTGGGTCCTCAGTGGAGGTGAAGGTGGGTGAGTAGTTGCAGCGAGGCCACTTGTACAGTACTGGAAAACTGCCCTAGAATATGCTGGTGTCTGAAATTAAACCAAATTTTAATCATCTTTGTTTGCATTGGCACCAGCACAAAATGCTGCCATGTGATACAGCAGTACTGCAGAAGGACAGACCCTCAGAGAATCGGACAGCGGGGTCATCACAGGGACCTGGTGCAGTAGTCAGCCTCATAGAGACATAGAAAGGAAAATAAGGAATAAAATTTTGCAAGAAATTCTGGAAGGTTTGAAATATGAAGGCTACTTTTTTGGTTTGTTTTTGTTTTTTTAGCTATGTCCCAAGGTATCTGTTGAAAGATGTGCACTGTAAGAGCAACGAGCAGTATTTCACCGAGAAAATATCACTGGAGGTATCAGAGAGGAAGCAACTGTTTTGAAAACTAGTCCTTTGTAGATAAGGTTGACGTAAGGCAAAGAACAAGAATCAAATGTCAATAGTGAAGTGACTGTACATGTGTGAAGAAGACAAGAGTCATGGCAGATGCAATTCAAGCATAATAAAAACAAAACAAACAAGACCAGAATAAACTAGGGAAACCCAGCAATGACTCATTATTTTTCACAATCAGCAAGGACAGACAAAAAATACTGCTGACTTTTTTATCCCTTTTTGTATTATTTTTAAGATATGACCTAAGCTTCAATTCTATGCTCATGCTGTGCAGTCAGTCGCAAGACTGATGCTTCAGGGTGTTGTTATTTGGGGGTTGAGGAGTCTCTGGAATCATTCATTTGGAAATCTTATTACAGTTACTTCCTCTTTTCCTTTTTTTTTTTTTTTTTTTTCTCCTTCTCCCCAAACAGCTTGGTTAAAGAAAACATCACCTTAAGCATAGTAATGCCAGGAGCTCAGGAGCTTTGCACTTGCTTCTCTGCAACCTCCCTTTCACCTGTATGGTTGTAGCCAGTCTTTCCCAAGGAAAATTCCCATCTCTGCAGCCCTGGCTGCTCTGGCAGTACCTCTGACCCTCCTTTTTCACAGTGCTCTTTTTCCAAATCACCTGGCATCGATGCATTTAGAAAACTTTGTTATGTTTGTTATGTTGGGTTTTATAGGATGTTATGGCCATTAAGGTTTGAATTGTCTTTCCCTCCTCCCATCTTTTTCCCTCTTTTTTCCACAAATTACATCTATATTTTAGTTTATAATCCAAAGGTAGAACCAAACAGAACCACTAAAACTTTGCCAATAAGATACATGCAAAAGGCTCAACAGTCTTCGCCTGACCAAAGAGTGCTCCAACAGCCCCACCAGCACACTAGGCAAGAGAAACTAGGAGCAGGGGCAGGGCTGAGAAGGTCCTGAGAAAAATAGAAAGTTACTTTGGAAAAGTTATTCCGAGCTATGCCTTGGAGAAGACACCCAGAAAGGAATGATAATGTGGAGAAACTCCCACACCTTCTTTTCCTGGCTGGCGCTTGGGAAAAAATTTCCCATTCTCTTTTCTCTCCAATTCATTTTTTTTCCCCCCGAAGACAACTTTCACCTTCAGTCAGCTCCAGAGCCCTCAAATAAATCTCTGTACATGAAAGCCTCTCTCATTACCCTTTGTGCAACAACATCCTGATGGGGGGCAATGAATCTATTCATAATTCAGCAGCCTGACTAGAAATCTTTCAGACATTTTTCTATAGTAAATGTATGAATTCCTCTAAAAGCAAAGCACAGAAAACTTCCTCCCTTTCCTTAACATCATTAAAATCAAATATATAGTAAAAAGCTATGAGTAACAATCACATTATTTTCTAGGTTGAAAATTGTTATTTTTTTGTGTGTGAGAATGAAACAAATATTCACTTGGCTGTCAAAACTTGTGTGTAATTTGATCTGTTTAGAAGATCATGTCAACATTTAAATCCATCTGGAGGATAAACACAGGGTCAAGACAGCTATTTTGGTCAGGTGACTAATGGTAAATAGATCTTCACAAATCCCCTGGTAACTAGTTGATAACAACTTTTGAAAAGTTGGTAATTATCTTATCTAGTCCCTGATACTTACATTGCCTGCTAGTTACCAAGTAAATCTACAGCAGAGGAATGACAGGTACTATACAAATATTTGTTAAATAATCTTTGCAAAATATCCCCCAAAGAAGCATTAGTGACTAGTTTACAGCTACCAGTACTTCCCTGGTGAGTCACTGGGAGCAGTTCAGGTCTTCCAGAGTCATGCCTATGCTTCTAGGCCCATGTTCTGTCTTTCTTTTTGCCTTTTTAGACCTGTTTACCCCTGAGAAAACCCATACGTTTGGGATCCATTCCGAGGATTATAATATAGTCAGCTGTCCATCTTCGGTGAACAAAATTCCTCTCTAGATGATCTGTATTTGCTGGCTTATAACCACCTAACTCGGAGGAAGAACCTTCTCCCTCAAAGACACCTTGACTTGGGGGATTTTGAGTAGTGAGTCAGATCTCACTCGATGTGGGTGCTCCATGTATTCTTCTGTGACCTTTGCAGCCTACACATATCTGCCTACACTGTGAAAGCTGCACAGTTCCAAGAAAAGAACCGGGCCTAAGTCTGTTCACCTGAATCTGGCCTCTCGCAATGTTAAAGCAACAAAAATAAAACATAACTGTTGAACATCAGTGAAATAATGGGCTGATCTAGCAGCTGGGTAAGAAGGAAACATGATGCAAATAGTTCAGTTACTCAGTGCTTGTTTTTCATATATTAATTAAGTAATTTAGAAACAAAGATCCAAGACTAAACTAAAGACAATCTCCTTGAACCACAACCTCCTGCTCCAGCCTCATCTCCAGGGCACCTTGGCTGATCCTTCACAACAGTTTGCTCCTCTCCTCCACATTTAACAGTTTGCTCCTTCCCTCCACATTTTTGCCTTCCTCTGATATGTGCAATAGGAGAGAAAGCTGCCTGGCCAGCACTACCAATCCTGTGCTTGCTGCTTTGAAGGATGAGATGAATTGGACCATATGGAGATGTCTACAACAGAAAGAGCTCTGTCTCAGCTAAGTCACCCTAAGCGCTCTTTAGTAAAGGGAGAGAAATTGGCACTTTCAGGACACAATTAGTCTCACCCTTATGTAGATATTTAAAGTAGGTCATATGAATCATGACTCAAAAGAGGCAATTCCTCACAAATGACACTAAAGGGAGCCTGAAATCGCTAGATATAGCTGTTTACATCAGTGATGTTTAAAGTTAGGTAAGCTGGATGCCACTTGAGTTCTTTTGATTGCTCTCTTGTTTTAGAGGCAAAATACCCTATATAATCTTTCTTGTTTTGCACATGGTAAAATACCAGCATGTGGCCTTCATCTCCCCATTTTTAAGATCTTAAGGACTGCAAGAGACATGTGAGTATATCCAAATGTCTCACCACAATAGATTTTTTTTTGTGAGAAATTAATAAGATTTCAAAAGTGCACAGGGAGAGTAGAATAAGAATGTAGTGATGAACATGACTTTCCTTTTAACAAGAATTCAGTTTCTTGTCTTCATAGGTCTCCTAGTAGAAATACAATTATCTGGCAAAGGCTTACCAATTTCCTTTTTAAAGAAGCTGTATAATTTGATTTCATTTCTAATAAACTGAGTCGAAAAGGTAGTAGCTACCTAGAACAATGGCTGTTTTTTTTTTTTTGTTTTTTTTGTTTTTTTTTTTCCAGCCACCGGGGATGGTCCAATAAAAGACACAATCTCTTCAACACAAGCTTTCTTTTCCTCAGAGCTTATCTATTCACTTCTCCATTTTAACTGGGAATTCCCTGTTTTGGAAGATCTGCCTTTCAAGAGAGTTCCTGCTGTTTGCATGGTGCTCAGCTAGAGAGATTCTTAAATAGGGACTTAAACAAGGGTTTAAAGGGATTCATTCCTAGCAATTTTCACTGTGATACTTATGGCTATATTTTCAAAAGCACTTAGCATGAAATTGCTGATAAAAATATATATTAACAAAGATCTAAAGGAGAGAAATGTACATAATGCCAGGTTAATGGAAAACAGATCCTGTCAAATTAGCTAACCTGCTATCTCTCTTCAGATAGGATTCGGTTGACAATGGTAACAATATTGATATAATATTCTTAGGCTCCTGTAAATCATTTGATATGGCACTGCATGATATATTATTAAAAAAAATCAAAATTGCACATTTTAAAAGGATTTAAAGTAGCTTGTTGATGGAGCTCAGAACGTAATTACAAATGGGGCTGTCGATCTACTGTATTTAGTGGGATCCCCTGGAACTGGCCTTTTGCTTTTAACATGTTTATCCACCACCTGGGAGAAAACGCAGTCACTTATTGCTGACCATATTTAGCAATAACACACAAACAGGAGTACAGTAAATGATGGGGAGGGCAGGTAACTAATGCAGATCCATGAGTTTTTAACACGGGCAGCGATGAAATCATGACCGTAGGAATGAAGAAAGCAAGTGATCCTTACAGAAATGGGCCAGGGAAGCAGGGTCTTCTGCTAAGTAGATGTCAGTTCTACTAGATACAGGGCAGAAGGTGAACTCTCCATGCGGCAGTCAAGTTAGAGGAGCCAACATGATCTTGGACATACACATGGGTGTCTCCAGTATCAGCCAGGACACGGGCTGCTCTGGAGGGCTGCGTCCAGCTGCTCATCCACAGGTCAGGAGGCCTGTTGCTGCACTGGAGGGAGCTCAAAGAGAAACCACGAGAGGGATGAAAGCACTGGCATTTGGCAGTCAGGCTCTGCAGGAAGAGTTGCCAGGAGCTCTATTTACTGAGTCAAGGAGATGATTAGGTGGTGACTTCACCACAGTCTAGGACTACTCTGGCGGGGAATAACGCTTTGCAGTGGACTCCTCAGTCCTGCAGACACTGTTACAAAAGCTGGAAACTGCCCCAGAAGTTGGGAGCTGGGTCTAGTTTTTGGGATTAGAATTACTCTGCATATGTTTAACAGACTTTTTAGCCCCTAAAATAATGCATTTATAAAAGTTGTTATAGGTTTTCTCTCATCAGAAATCATTCAATAGAAACTGAATGTTTTTCTAAAAGACATGGCAGGTGTTAGCAAATACATCCCTTTTCAAACTACTACTGGTAGTTTCATAGTCTGTGATATCAGACAATTATGATTGTTGCTTTTAATTTTAAATCTGTGGATATTTGCTGAGAATCTTTTAAAGATTGGCCACTTATTTTTGTTAGCAAATGAAAACTTGACTTTGGAAAACAAATCTGGAATAGGAGAAAAATCCTGTCCACAAATATGTGTGAAATAACTCATATTCTTCTTCATCTGTCCTGTAACTTGGATGAAAATGCTTTTCTGAGTTTCACTGCCACAGTTAATCTTCCTCTTCTAAGGTTTTAATGATCCTCTGTTCTATCTAAAGGAGGCAAGCCTTTCCAATTACTTCTCAGAGACTCCAATTTGAATTTGAGAGTTTTAGCCGTTTGTTGAAAGAGATACTGAAATGAAAAAGGGTTGTGACCAGGTTTCTTTTATATGTTTTTATGGTATTTGGATTTTATTTTACTTGATTTCCAGAAGAAGTCTGGGAATTGCACCATTAGCAACAGGATTTACACTATTCCTTGCACTCAAATCTCTGCTGCAGATACAAAGAGAAATATCAGCTACCTCTTCCTCTACTGAGAAAATAGTGATGACTGTTTTTAATAATAGTAACTTTATTTTCTTTTATTCTGTAGATTTTTGGATTAGTCATTAATATGTAGCTATCATTCATTATTTTGGCAGAGGGAAATAGGTGTGATGTAGACTGTCTGAACCTGTTCCAGAGTTCATTTAGCATGTGTCCAGAACAGAGCAATATTAATTCTTCTTTTGGGCATTAACATCAATGACTGCCAAAAGACACTTCCCTTGTTCCTTGTTTCCTAGTTTATTGCTGCATGTAGAGATATGATGGAAAGGGGTCTTCTCCCCTTCCAAAAGCAGGTCTGAATATTTCATACGTTCACCTAGTGACAATAACATGAGGATAAGAAGAAAATATCTCAGGGTGTCTTAAAACATATACAGCCAATATCAGTATAAGAGAGCAAACACCTGTGGAGGTTAAGCCCGGAGAAGGCAAATGTCTGAGCAATGCCAGGCACGGAATATCTGCATCTAACTCAACATGAATAAAAATGGCAGGAAAAAAAAAAAAAAAAAAACACAGATGAAGGTAAAAGTAAGCACAAATGGAAGTTAACAGTGAGTTGTTATTAGGCAGTCTTTAGTTGTTGCTATCTGCTACCAGCTTTATCAATCACGGATTAATGGTCTTCTGTACTTCTCCCCATCCTGGTTTTAGGAGCCATAGCATTTCCCCAGAAAAAGAAAACCTGACTTTTGTCTAAGTTCACCACATGCTCGTCAGCGTTTTGTATGCAGCATTGTTGTTGGGAACGTTGATCTAATTGCTCTACAGTCTCATAAAAATCATACAAGGGCAGGCACCTCTTTAGTGCACAAGGCAAGCAGCGTGGCTGGTGATTAAACAGTATAGCATTTCCCTTTTGCAGCGTTCTTGTGTAAACACAAAATTGTCAGATACAGACAGTATGTTTGGTGATTAAGCAGTAGAAAAATTTGTTTCTATCATATTTATGTAAACATAAAATTGTCAGATTTAGAGATAATACTATATTGTAGTTACTTGCATATATTAAAAAAAAAAAAAAGAATTTTTTTTCAGTCCTAGATACTTTTACTTCTCCTCTAACAACAAGGCCTATTATATATCTCCTGTAAGAGTAGCGCATTGAAAAAGCTCTACTGAGCCCATACCAAATCAGGAGATACAAAACGTAATTAAAATTAGTATTACTGTTAGTGATACTAACAGTAATCCAGAAATTGCTGAATGAAGTGTCCAATTTCTGTATCTTCCAACCACCATTTTTGTGACTGTTTTAACTTGAAAAAATATCTAGTACTGCTTATCCCCACTGCATAATTTTCATATTTGTCTGGTGTTCAAAAAGAATTCTCAGCAGTAGATTTAATTTCTTAATACTAAGTTTGCCACTTTAGCATCTCTGTATCTATTTGCCTATTTATAAGGGTTATAAATAGGGTTTATCTGTCGATAAGGGTTAAATCTTATTATATCTACCAAAGCAGAGCTGTTGTTGGATTAATAGTTTATTCTAATTACTGCTTTCATTCATAAATTTTCATGACCATGTGGTGTAAATCAACACTTGTAGCTGCATGGAGTGGTAAACTATGTACTTAGATATTTTAAACAAGGACAAGTTTGATTTCAGAAATGGAGAACTCAGTCTTCAGGGTGCAAATGCTCTGTTTCTTATTCAGACAGAACAACTATTTGAACTGTACAGATGCAATTCAGATCTCCTATCTACCACTGGAACAATATGATTCCCATTAGTGATTTTAAAAAACTGGCCCATAAATGGGAATACTGTCTACTTAAGCATAACAGTGGGCAGTATATTTTATGTCAGTGTATTTTAGTAACAGTTACAACAATAAGAAATGAACGCTGTGGTATTATTGCTGCACGAATCTTGAGAGCTCTCTCTGCACAAGCAAGTCCCACAGATCAGTAACCCCTTTTTGCAATGAGTTATTCTCTTCTCTGACATTCCCTCTCTCTTTAACAAGAGGATAACAGCAATATAAATAACTCAGCTGTGTTTATCTGTCACGGCCAAATCCGAGAGTTGTTAAACAAATCCCTTATAAAGTTCAAGGCCTTGCTTACTTTATAGTGTAGGCAAACATTTTATAAACAAATGACAAGCTATATTAGAGAAATGGAACTCTCTATTCACAGCTTACGTAATGTCATCCTTCTCCTTGTCCTCAAGCCTCTCAGGGTGGAGACTTCACACCAGCTCTCTCTGCTTTCTAGGAGTAACCTACATTTTGTCTCAGTGTAACAGAGCACTTTGACCTGCCGCTTTATTATAATGACGACTCTGTAGTTATGAGTAGAGAACGCGGCCTATGTCAGACACAATCAGAATTACATTATACCTGGAATATACCTGAATAGAAACCAGCCCTGAGTAAACCACTTTTAGAGTCTATTCTCAGTTAAATTATAGAAAATCTTTTCCTGTTTACTACTTGTTGAATGCTATTTCAAAGGCATCCATGTGACTTCTGAACTGCTCCTCACTTGATAGAGAGGAAAGAGAGGTGCTAGGGGATGTTGCATGGTCATATATTTAAATAAGGAATTGTGCATAACAAATCAAGGACTAAATCTGGGAATTTGTGTGGGCTGAGAGCCCAAATCCTTTTGACTTCTTTATAAATGCCAAACTTCATCTCGTATTAGCAAAGAACATCCTAAGACTCCATCAGAATGTATTTTAGCATACAGATCTCAAAGAAAGAGTCTGAAAAAAAAAACCCAGGAGCTCTGTCCCTTTGGAAGACCAGAGCGGTTACTGGCAAAAGTGGCAAGATATGTGGTATCTGCAACTTAATTATATAGATATATATCGTTAGTACATACTGGGAGAGGGGAAGGATTGCAGCTGTGTGGAGAGATGTAGACAAAAGGTGGTAGCTCACATGTTTTATGTTGTTTTATGGCTTTTGGCAGTTAAATATTCTGTTATTTCTTACCATAATTCTGCTGCCTTTATTACTTAATTCTCACGCTTACACTGTAATTGGAAACTGCTTATTTAAGTTTTAATAGCATATTTCTTTTAAAGGCAAGTCAGACAACAGGATGAGAAGAGAGAGCTAAAGCAATTAAAGGATGCCACCTTCCAGCACCATCGCTAAGCCTTGCCCTATCCTGTCCTTTGCATCTCCTGAGATACTCCAAAAGGGGCAATGCATTGGTCAAAGTTTCTGCCATAAATCTCAGCATTGCCACCTTTGGGCACCAGTTAGCTGACGACCTCTTAACTGAAGCACAGGAGAAGCAAGGGATCGCAGGGTGAAAACCTTTATCGCCCACACTATGACTCAAGTTAGCAATCATAAGAAAGGCACTTAGCTAAGCTGGTGTCCCGAGGGGAGAAGGTCCTGTGACCACACCACGTCCCAGCTGAGCAACTGAAAAAAGATCTCAACTCTGCTACCCAAATGCCCAGAAGCAGCCGCCGTGCCCCCAGGAAGACCCTCAGACCACTCGCTGGGAAGAGCAGCCCAGATCCACAGCACGATCTGTCAGACCTGCATGCACAGCTCGTCCGGGCAAAACTCTGCAAACTTTCAAGAAAAACAGGACCCTGCTCCATAAAAGTTTTCAAAGTTTGTCACACTATTTAACCTAAATATTTGCAATGTTTCCCCTATATTTTACAAGAAATACTACTAGCACTTGAGGGAATGTAAAATACTTATTTAAGCAAAAAAAAAAAAAGTTTTTAATGGCAAACACAAAAAAATCTCTTGCCTATAAATATGGAAAGTATTTGCAATACACAGTGGACACAATTAAAACTACAAACATTTGACACTGGGCAACCCGCTGCCATAGTTGGTTTGCGCTCCTGAGACTTAGTCATGCTGAAAATACAGCAACATATTTAACTACTGCATATAGGTGTTCAATTTTTTCACACACACTGCACACGTCTACAAAAACACCTCTGATCTCAGCACTGCTTTTAGATTTTAATTCAGTTTAATGACCTCAGTGGCCTTTAATGGTATCTCCTGATATACAACATTGTGCATATATAGGAAAGCAAAAAATGTATCAATTAAAAAAATAATAATTTAATAACACTGTGTCTACTAAACAGGAAGTGGTAATAAGTAGTTATGTTTTTTTCATTTTAAAATTTAAACCAAATTTCATTTAAAACATGTAGGTACAGAGAAATTCTGAAACTTCAGGAATTTCTAATTTCTCAGACATCCTTCTCCCTTTATCATTCTCTGACTTTGCTTCTGCTCAGGCAAAAAGGAACAGTAACACATGCAGGCAGGTAAGTGCTCATGGTCAGTACTATAGTCAATTGTAAAAAAAAACAAGCTTTGATTAGGAATGCATGGGATAGACCTCTCTTTCCTTTGGTAAGTCTGCATATGCCAACTAAGCTCATGTGGGCAGTTTCAGGGAGCCTGCAACCAAGAAGCAAGAGTCCTACCTTGAACTTGAAAAATCTGCTTTCTCTAAAGCCATAAACTGAAGCTGCCATCGGCAACAGACCCAGTTGCTTTTCTTTTTCACTTTCCAGGGCAAGCAAATCTATTTCCTGTTACAGCCTGTACTTATAGTTTAAAACTGTCTTATGACTTAAAGGGTAAAATATTTGAGAACCACTAGGATTTTTTTTTCCACCCATTTTAAAGGGGAAAAAAATCCCCAACTAGAAACAGATGTTTTATAAAGTATTTCATTTATTTTGGCCACCCATTGAGCTGTGGCGTATGTCAGTGCCAACCAAGTTAAAAACAAGAGAAGTCTGCAGAAGTATTTAATATATTTAAGGTTGACTGGGCATGGGGAAAACCTTTCAGGAAGCCCCTGTTTAATAACTTTTAATGACTGAAAAAAAAAAAAAAGGGGGGGGAATTACTGGAGTATCAGTGGAACTGGCACGCTTGGGCTGTTCCTCCAGGGTTTTGCAAACTTTGTGCAACTTTCTTAAATGTTATTATACCCCAAAGGAACACTTGGAAAGCAGATGATCAAAGTATACTTTTCAAATGGGTGAGTTAGATGCAGTCAGAACAACTGAAGGTAATCTCAGGATACCATGTAAGTAACAGCTAGTAGATGGATTCTGGATATCAGACAAGTATTACAGAGAAATTGAACAGCTGAAGAAGTTCCAGCAAATTAAAACTCTCTTGTCCAAACAATCATTGGACTTGGGCTAGTTTAAACCTTGCTCTTTTTTTTTGCCTGTGTTTGTGAATGGATGCAAAGACATTTTGAAAGTTAAACCCATGAGGCTCCTAACAGTTACGGTGGCACTTACTGACAAGGCATCTCATGAAACTCACAGTGAAATGAGCCACATTGAGACCTCTCCTGTATCTACTCATATTTAGACTTGGGAATCATATTTTTTCAGCAACAGTACCAGTTTTAACAGAACACCTTCTGGACAGTACTGCAGGCTCAGAGGGACAAAATGATCTTAACAAAAAAGAATGGTTGGTCTCCAAACGTTTCTGGTTTATTGAGAATTTACTACATAAAACACAGAGATATAATGTGCATATAATGTATTCATCTGCCAAAAACATTATAGAGAAAGCATAAGAAAAGGGCAATAATTATATTTTAAGACAGAACAGCACTAAAAGTTTTAACTTGCATGTTTTGGCACACTATCTACATATTCAAAATTATATATTTTTTACCTTCCTCCTCAGGAGTGGGGTAGGAAGTGAAGTGCAAAAGTTAATTAGAAAGTAATTAAAATGTGAAAGCTTGGCAATTCAGTAGAACCTGCACTACAGACTTCTGCCACATATATAGAATTTGTTACAATGTGCCCTTTTAATAAAAACATTCTACTTTTAAAACAAATCAACAAAAAGTATTTTGACCTAATAAGCACATACTATGTTTATTATTATCAAACCAAGTGCACATAGAAAAAAAACTTTAATTCAGAAACATTCAGTTTAAACAATTCAATTTTTTAAAAAAATATCCTTTGCAAATAATCCTGCAGGTAAAACAGTTCTAACTGTGATGATCTGGCACTTGCCAGCGTTTTCCTTCCCAGATGGACACGCTCATTTGAACTTGAAAAAACTGGAATGCCAAAAGTGCCTCCCCAATATGTTGCCTGTAATTCATCCAAATTATGCAACTGGATCCCCGCAGCTGGACCACAGCTTGGCTCAGCGCTCAGCCCAGCGCCAGCGATGCCGTCCGCTAACATCATCCCGCTTGCGGGCAAGGTAATATACCCAGCAACTTATATTGAAGTTCTGACACTAATTAACAGAGCAAGCAAATGTTGACGTGAATGACAGAGGCTACTTAACAGTTACTGTGAGACCAGTGCTGCCAGCTGGCGTTTCTTTTTCTTTTTTTTTTTTTTTTCCTCTGTAACATTTTGCAGCAATACCATCTTTTTTATTTCTGAAGACACTGCTTTTGATCTGGCTGCATGCATTTTGTTTTGAGTTAGAAAAAAAGCAGGACAAAGAATAAAAAAAAGAGCCAGCGACAGCAGCGAGACCCCCGGTTCAGACAAGTAATCAGCAAGACAGCATGCAAGCAGCCTAACTTGGAGGATGCACGGGAGATTGGAGCACGGGAATTCTTATACTATATAAAGCTATGTAGCTTTGTACAAACAGCCTTTGGTTTCTTTTTTTCTGGCCTACCTGGACAGCACCAAAACATGTTTATCATATTATACAAGCCCAGAACCTGACCTGCAAGCAGTTAAAAACTGAAGGTCTCTATGCTGCAAAATTAAAGCATGCTTCTATGCTTAAGCTACACAGACAACGATAAAATAAAGCCTCCACAACCACCTGTAATAATATGCCTGCTCAGCCAGCAATTCCAAAGTACTCAGCAAAACAAGGTAGACATTTTCTGCAGCTGGTTTTACATGTACAGTTCTGCCAAATTGTTGTCTCGTCTCCTCTTACCTTCACATTAGTCCGGAGTGCACAGTAACATGCAAAAAACATTGCAGTAAACAAGGAGCATATGGACCAGCGTTCAGCGGCTCTGCTCTGCACAAACGGTACACACACGATCCCGAGCATGTGCTACTAAGGAGCATCCGTTCCCTCTGTCAGTTAGAAAATGCATTGATCTCTGCTTTTCTGACTACAAAAAGACATGTCTTGAAGGCACTGAGTGAAATACATATCTCTTCGTCGACTATATATAGCAATATGCCCCGTAATTTCAATTAGCCGAGAATTCAGCGTCTGAAACTTGGACCTCAGTTGCTTCTCCTTCCAGCATTTCAAATTCAGGGGGAAAAAGGAGGGGGAACTCACCCAGAGGGGAAAGGTGAGGAATTAAAATGTAAGCAGCAGCAAGTTACTTCTATTTCCCCCCAGCTTTGATGGCTTTCTGTGCAGTATTTTACAAACAGTATACATGGAAAATGAAGAAAAGATCCCATCCAATTCTTAAATTTTCTGTAGCTTCTGCACTGTTTCTGTCTGGTCTTGTTAAAGATGCAGCATCCCTTTTAACAAAGACAACGTCATCAATCATGACAGATTCAACATGTTCTACTTACAAATACAGCCTCTGATTGAGGACAATGGCTGGCTGGCTTATTAATGTTTCCTCAAATGCAAGTTCAGTCCCCTGTGCTAATCTATTTTTAAATAAAAAGTCCCACCTACTCCTTCACTCTCATTTAATAAATATGCAGAGGACTAGTTCTAAAGAGGCTGAATTTCATTGTGCTCCGAGCTACGATTTTGGACATTATTTTTAAGAAAAAACTGTGTTTTCTTGCTTGGCTATGGTAAGAAACACAGCGCACAAATTAAAATGAAAGCAGACAAATTCTAGCGAAACCTCTGCCCTCCCATTTGTCACTGCTGATTCTGAATCTAAAAGGCTTGAATATCTTCCTGTAAGAGGAAACTCAGAGCCTAGCCAGGAGGCAAAGCTTTAATTCACAAGCACAAAAAAACAGCATCAAACCACTTCTCTCACTCCTGTCAACCACTGGATGCTGCAAATTAACTGATTGTTCACTCATCTGCAGGGATGCAAAGTCAAAGCTGCAAAACTCGGTGTTTACAGTGCCGGGAAGCACCGCTATTCTCCCTGAATTACGAAGCAGTCTCCAGGAATGA
Organism: Nothocercus julius; assembly: GCA_013398735.1. Taxonomy (NCBI): domain Eukaryota; kingdom Metazoa; phylum Chordata; class Aves; order Tinamiformes; family Tinamidae; genus Nothocercus; species Nothocercus julius. The sequence continues at coordinate 5,034,654 of VZSV01000042.1, forward strand.
AATCAGGATAGAGCCTCTGTGCTTTTTTCCACTGCAGCAGATGCTGTGGGAGGCAAAGAGTGGAAAAGGCTTTACTACCACCTTCTATCGGCACCGAGCAAATCGTGTAGGATAAGCAGAGCTTTATAGAAATAGCTGCAGTGACTTTTAGGATTTTTTTTTAAATAATGCTTTATATAACCCACCACCCACCCTACCACTGAGATCTGCAGAAGCACCAAAGTCCTATCAAAGTCATTGGGCACCTTTTTGTGGACAAGGAGGTGAAGAAGCTTAAGCAGAAGACTAGGCATTTAAAGAAGAATTGGAGGAGGGGAAAAGACAGCATTTTTTTTTTCTTTTTTTCAGTATCTTCCTAAAGACAGCTCCCAGAAACTGTCGTCAAATCCAAGTGAACAGCTATTTTTAGCCCATCATTGTTTGTGCCTTTTTTTAGGAACGAAAAAGGCAGTCGTGTTTAAAGCTAGATGTTGCTCTATAACATATCCTAAGACAGCTACTTAATTTGATCCCCTGCTCCATCTGTCATGCAAATTAAGTAATTAGTAATCACAACCTTCCTTGGCATAAGCAGTGACTTCCAGAACAGAATAGATAGACCTTGTTCTTAAATCTAATTCCTCAACTTTTATTAGTAATTAAGCAGGGGTCTAGAAGACATAGTCCAGAAAGCTGGAATATCCCCAAGTTACAAGAGTTCAGACTTCTCTTGCACCACTTTCCAACAAATAAGCTAAAGCATAGTAATATGCTGCTCAGCAAAAGGAGGTGAGAATTAACTGACGTATTTTTTTTGTCCCTCCTCAAGTGAATAGAAAAGGAAAGCAATCCTGGCTTATTTTGCAGTGCATTACATTAACAACTAAAATTAGGGAGCTGATTCATTGAAAAAACATTGCAGATCTTAAGGAATGGTGATCCACTGGAGAAATGTGGTTCAAAATGCAAAGATGAATAGATGCAGAGCTCTGAACAGGTAGTCAAGATTCAAGTAAGCATGTAGCTGCCTATGAAAATAGAATTCAAGTCTCTTCTCTGCCAAAGGAATTACACAAGATACCTGTCAGCAAAGCCTCCGAAAAAACTTTCAGCTTCATGACCCTAAAAAGTTAATGTTTTTGTTTGTGGGCACACAAGGCGAACACCAGGCAAATGGGAACCTTACAGAAAGAAAGTTGTGCAAGTACAAAACAGTGCAGTTTTTACATCTCCCAACTGACCACCTGTATAAAAAACTTCAAGATTCATTTAGGAAAACAAGAAATAATGCAGTCCTGAAGTCTTCACTTGGGAAAATCTCTCACGAATACTGGATGTCTAGTAGGAAAAGTTATCTAGGAAATTGCAGACCGTGACCTTCATAACACCGTAATGGTAAAAAGGGAAGACTCCCATCGCTGTGGTAGGTGCCTCCTATAATAACTGTGGGGCATTTGAGAATTTGCTGGAAGATTGAAACCTCTGCACAAACCAACGAGGTATTGCTTTGATAGAAGCCCAAGCTCACACATTTAGCAGGGGCTACTTCAGGTAATCTGCACAAGCAGATCCCTGCAGGGTCTGTCCACCTGTGCCAAAACACTTCTTATTGCAGCAGTCTAATTTTTAAAGGCAGTGTTCTCATCAAGCAACATACAGTATTTTGTTATGACTAATAGCTCCTCAAGAGCATCACTTACTGGTCATATTTACTGTCCTTGACATAAAGTTGATAACAATGAAGGAAGAAAAAGGCTTGCCCAAATTTGCCAGACATACTAAAAATAGCAGAATATTTCAAATGCTCGGGACTTCTTTAAATATGAGACTACAGGAAGAACCCCACAGATGAAAGATATTATCCATTAAAAATAAATAAATAAATAAAATGGCTAGGTATAAAATCAGTAGAGAGACAGCAGTCAAAAAAAAAAAAAAAAAAAAAGCCGCAGGAAAATCTGTTTGAAAGCTTCAGACCCTCTTCAAAAAGACGCACAACTTGTGACCTGAATATTCTTAGATTAGGGAAACCAGTGGAGCCATTATCTTGAACTGTGCAATTTCCTCATTACTTTATCCTCTTAAGCTTTCAGAAGGGAAAAAGGGGAAGGCTTGGAAGGAAATCCTGGTTGTCTGCAGGGGTTCAAACAGCGCAGGGGAACCTGCTGCCCTGGTGGACCTTGATCTCACGAGGGGGGACAACATCCTGCCAGCTCCTTTGCAACTTCAGGTAGAGCAAAATAGCCCTACAACTGCCCAGAAGTTGTAGTAGTCATGATTGTAATAATAATAATAACAATAGTACTAGTAATATGGTATTGCCATTGTGTCTTGAAGCTATGGCACTATAGTACTATGGCACCATATAAGCACAGAACAGACAATACTTAGAAAACCATATAGGGAAACAATGAAACCATGTTGGAGAGTGATATTTTCAGCCTCAGCAGCCTAACTGCTTTCAAGTTTTGTTTTTCTCTTTTCCCAGGCAGTGTGGAAAGGGTGATATTTTAAAGGAGCATAGCAATAAAAACAACAGACTAAAAATACAGCAAAGAAAGAAATGTTCTCCAGTGTATGTTGACCACAGCACAATGTAATTAAGTACCACATTTGTGGTTAAGTGTTATAAATGGCCTTTGAGAGGCTTGCTGCAATGAGGCATATCTTTATCCAAGAATAAACAACCCCTGATGAACACAAGCAAAGCAAATATCTACAAAATCCAGAAAAGAGAGAGGGATTAGACAGAAGAGAAGGGAACCTTGCACCCTGAACAGACAGAAGACAGAGAATGACACTGCTGTCCTCTCAAAGAGAGGAGAACATGAGTTTACAGAGGCGGAAGTTAGCAAAGCCTTCTGTAAGATCTGGCCACACAAATCTCATCAGTATCAGTGTTGATAGCCTGGGAAACTGGTCTACATCAGGAAAAGGGCAATTCTCTCCTTTTCTGTAGGGATAGTATAGATGCCGGCTTGTGCTGCTGCGCACATGAGTAGCCCCATGCTCCATCACACTCTATGTCCACACTCCACTGCTAATACCCATCTGCTGCTGGAATCCTTTGACCGAACACCCCTGATGTGGGCACACAAACCTGCAACTGGGAATATTTTATTTCTCTCCTCATTTCTCAGGTTTTAAATTGTCATGAAAATAATATGTGGGTGTCTAAGCATGAGGATGGGATACTTTAGAAAGCATTGATAGAGATCTCCTGTCTTGGGTGCATTATGGACTACAGCTTCTTGATAGAAAACATTCCTGAAGAGTGGATTGATCCTGTGAGGCATCTGAAAACAACTGTAGGCAGGGGTTTGTAGCTCAACAGCCAGAATTGGCAAGAATATATGCCTAAATTTTTCATTGTAAATTGAACAGCAACATCTAGTAAAACATAACAGACAGAGGAACTAGATCAGCTTTTTGAATTCAGAAAATCGTATTTCCAGAAAGAGAAAGGATGAATAGATTATTTACAAACTATCATATTCAGTACTGTAAACATATCTCTGGTACCCTGGTATGCTGATGCAAAAGTTGCTATGATGTCAAACATTATTCCTCACTTTCAGGCCAGTAAACAGCAGAAAGCTTCCCCTGGGAAGATTTAACTTAAATCATAGTTTTTTCTAAAAATGTTCTATTTTTTTTTTCCTCCCACAAAATTTTGTTAATGTAAGTGTCCATTTGTTAAGCATTTGATACTCCTCAATACTTCTTGATGATGTCCCCAGCAGTCTGGTTTCTCTTCTCTGTGGTTGCATAAAGGAAGGTTTTGATGGGATACATGAGAAAAGCGTATAATTTACTTAGAAACCATTCCATCTCAATATTAAATGTATACAACTTTTATAACCCAAGCCTTTGTGGTTACTGTTTCAAGACAGAGCCATAAAACCTTTTATAATTAGCAGATTTGAAGAAACATATGGCAAAATAATGAAGAAAAAATAGGTGAAGTACAACCTGATCCTGTGAGATTATTCTCTCTACGACTGTGACCTTCTTGGGAGTGGCCTTCTTATTACTCCCAAAGACCGAAAAAGAGCACAAAACAAGGAACAAGGCCCAGAAAGATAGAAGTAGATACAGCTTCACAAAGCATCCTGTATTACTTGAAGACCCATTTTCCCTCTGCTGTCTCTGAAACCTGTGGATCAAGTTTACTTTACACCTTATCCTGTGTGACTGATTGAGAAGATGTGGCTCCACTACAGACTCCACTGACAGAGCCAGGTTTTTACTTTAAACTGTCAAGGTCATTTCAGCCCTGAAGACCCCAGGATGAATTTCTTGGATTTCATCTAAATTGATGACTATTAGATCCTCACAATGCACATTTTATTCAGTGACCTTAGCAGTTTGTCTTCTCACCCTATGAGTTCGTGACATCATAACATCTTTGAAACGGGGTTTCTATTTTTGAAAAGTGGTTTCTATTTTTGAAAAGTAGTTTCTATCCAAAGTTATGCTACTGTGGATAGAGACACAGTAGCACATGGCAACTTAGTCCATCTCTCTATCCCAAGGGAAGACTTACTAGTCTGAGGCTGTATAACCTGTCCTTAAAAATCTCCGATGATGGGGAGACAATCTTTGCATGATGTGGTCCCTCCCTTTGGGGGTTCGACCAGATGATCTGTAAAGATCCCTTCCAACCTTAATGATTCTATGATTCTTATTACGGAAATGTTTCTGTGAGGATCAAGATGAAAGTCCTCAGGAAGGCACCACCTCTTGAATAAAGGAGACTTAATTCTCCTTATGTGTGCAGTTCTGGGCTCCCCAGGACAAGAGGGACGTGGAACTTACACAGAGGGTCCAGCATAGGGTCACAAAAATGATTAAGGGACTGGAGCACCTATCTTATGAGGAAAGGCTATGTGAGCTGGGCCTGTTTAGCCTAGAGAAGAGAAGATTGAGAGGGGATCTGATCAATATGTACAAACACCTGAGAGGTGAATGTAGGGAGGATGGGACCAAACTCTTCTTGGTGGTGGCCAGGGACAGCACAAGGGGTAATGGGTACAAACTGAAAGACAGGAAGTTCCATCTCCATGTGAGGAAGAGCTTCTTTGCTGTGAGGGTGCCAGAGCCCTGGAAGAGGCTGCCCAGAGAGGCTGTGGAGTCTCCTTGTCTGGAGATCTTCCACAGGCGCCTGGCTGCCACCCTGTGCCCCGTGCTCTGGGTGTCCCTGCTGGAGCAGGGGGGTTGGACTGGATGGTCTCTAGAGGTCCCTTCCAACCTTAACCATTCTGTGATTTTGTGTAATTCATCAAAATAGTGACTACTTTGTCCTGACTGGTTTCTAAATTTCCAGCTTCTAAGTGGTGTCATAATGTTCACATCAGCTATAAAAGAACAGCAAAAATCTGAACCCCAGCAAGGTGGAGAGTTATAGAGCATTATAAGAGAAAATGTATCTCGAAGCCACACAAACTCTGCACGGCGCTTTTTATACTTTGCCCTTTGCAGGGTGAGACACTTTTGTAGCAGTGTGTGCAGATAGACATATTCCCATTTATTTCTATATCAGTTATATGTATAAGCACACTCATACATACATAGGAAAATGCATGTTCATGAAGTGCACATGTATGAAAGCGAATATCAGGAAAATAAGAAATGAAGCATCTTCATGGTTTTTGCCTATAGAAGTTAATCTGTAAGGTGATTGAGTCTTTTTTATATACATAGTCTATAATTCGACTCAGGGAGACACAGAACTGAAGATAAGATGGAACTCCTGGATGGATAGAAAGCTATGCTTTTTTTTACAGAAACATATTACATCTACCATGGTTGTTTGGAAAACTTGGGGAAAATTAGGTCTGTCTTTTCATGATTTGCCAGCACTCCCCAATTATGAAATAAGGTTTTATTTTTATAATATATGAACTATAATTTATGAACTAAGCTAATTCATTTAAGCATAAAATCCACATTTCCATGGTAACAGTATGAATGAAGAAAGAATGAACCTCCAAAGTTCAACTGCATTCATTATAGTATTTAAAAATAAACCTCCAACAATTTCATCCAAGAAATTACTGTGGTCTTTTTATATGAAAAATTAAAAAGAACAAAGCACTTGTTGTAAGTCAGTGTAAGAACAACTTGATTTTGTATTGTACTTGATAAAGAGCTGCATGTGTCAAAACACCTAGGATTTTATTTTCTGTACTGTGATTTTTGTGGAACAGATTCTTAAAAGGGAACTTATTGTTAGACTGAGAAACATGGTATAAATTCTGCAACAGCTGAAGTAATCTATGCTTTCATGAACACTCAACTTTAGGCTTTTTTTTTGGTAGACAGAATTTTTAATAATCAAGTAAATTGTTAGGTTTTACAATCCCTGGAGAGTACAATGATGGATAGTCATTAGCCATGCTGTAACTATTTCTCTTCTTTCAATTCATAGTAATTATTAGCTTAATAGGTTATCAAACATCAGCTATGAATCTAATTATCAATATAAATACCTTATTTTGAAAATATGTTTACATTTAGCCAGTTCTTGAAAAGTTATTTAAACCTGAACAGCATTTTAAATCAAAGGATAATGAGTTAGTGAAATGATTTACAAGGATATTAGTATATTTTATGTGTCAATGGTTTCAAGCCAAGATTCAAGATATTTCAAGAAGTTTTATGAGTCAAAAGCAAATTATTAGGCTCAATAAAGACTAAATACATAATAATCTATCATTAGTCTTATATATAAGAACACACCTGGTGATTTCTTAGTTGCATTTACACGCAATATACTTACAAAGTATACACCTACTATATATATCTACTTTTTTTAAAAAAAAAAAAGAAAAAAAATCTTAAAATAAGTATGTTATGAAGAATAAGGAGAAAAATCTGTTAGTAAAGAGAAAAATCTCTTTAAGAGAATTCTCTTTAAGATATTGCCTCATAAGCCCCCCAAAACATGACACTGTAGATATAAATAGATGATTTCCCTGCTAATCAGAGCTTTTACAAATGAAATTTGCCTATTTGCCTGCAGAGTCCAGAAAAGAGTGCTTAAATCAGGCATCCATATTACCTTAGTATAACTGCATACCTAATGGTACAAAAGTCCTTGTCAGCTACCCACAAGTTAGTGATGCATGCTGTATTTTCATTTCCTCTGGGAGCTGAGATTACAGCAGGTGAAGATACCCTGCCAACCTGCACAGTTTTTTCCTCTAGAACTATCCAAATCATAAAAATAATCCCCAGACTAAGACATTGCAAACTTATCCTAGCAGGAACAGGAGAGTCAGCAAAAAAAAAAACCCTCTTGTGTTTTGACAGAGGATTTTCCTGTAGAGTTTTAGAGTTTTGCAAGTGATTTCATTCCTTGCTTCAGCTCCTCTTTTAGCCATCAAGTCAAAACATTTTCAGCTCTATTTCCCTCCCACTGGTCCCTCTAGCACAGTTCCATTTTCTAAATACAAATTAGTTTAACAAATCACTAAAGGTGCAGGACCTTCGCACAAACAGCAGTTTTAACAGTGTCCTTTCACTTCTCCTTTCTGTACCGTACTCTGCTACCAGTGTCATTGATTAATTGTACTGTCCCATTGAACTGGGACACCAAGGAACATGAGTTTTTGAGAAAAAAAAAAATGTTTAATTTTCAATTGCCTTTTGTCACTTACAAACTCATGTGACTGCTGTTGTTCATCCCTTCCAGAAGCCATGGTGCAATTTTACTTGCCTCCACTAAGCACTGGGCATAAATTTTAAAACTTATTTAGGCACAACTGAAAATTGAGAGATACAGATACACATACATACATACATACCTGTAAATATGTGTATACCAATCAGCTTTGGGACCACTGGGGTGTTATTTACATGTACTTATAATAATCATGAAAAAAGCACGGCTCGCTCTCATTGCCCTCCCCTACTCAAAAATAATCTTTCTGCTACATTTCTCTATCCTTCTTACACAATGATTGCAATATTATTTCTAAATTGCTAAACTGAGGCGAACAATATCTTCCTTTGCAGGGACATCAAACAAGATTTGCAGAACAAAATTACACTACATCCTCTAAACTGTGCCCAGCTAATCAAACAATAAAGTTTTGAATCCAATGTTGCTTTGGAGATTTTTACTGTATTTTTATGATAACTGATGCTGAGAAATTCTGTCTCAGCAGTGGATTCTCATTATCCTAGGGTCCACTCTCAATGGGATCATGAAAAAAAATCTTTATTTTTAAGTTTAACATTGCATAGTGATGATAGTGATGCCAAACACTTACTTTTGAACCACTAATGTCAGAGTTTTGATGTTCTATGTTCAAGAAATACATTACCTCAAATGCTGTGGACAAGGTGCGAACATTTCTTTCTGGATATCAGACTGTTTGTAATGAGTTGAGCTGTGAAAAATTTGGCACACGAAAACAAATTTTGAAAATTTCCTGAGACATTTTTCACTTAACACATTGGGATGTTTTCACAGAATCACAGAATGGTTGAGGTTGGAAGGGACCTCTGGAGATCAACCTCCCTGCTCCAGCAGGGACACCCAGAGCACGGGGCACAGGGTGGCAGCCAGGCGCCTTTGGAAGATCTCCAGACAAGGAGACTCCACAGCCTCTCTGGGCAGCCTCTTCCAGGGCTCTGGCACCCTCACAGCAAAGAAGTTCTTCCGCACATGGACATGGAACTTCCTGTGTTTTAGCTTGTACCCATTACCCCTTGTGCTGTCCCTGGCCACCACTGAGAAGAGTTTGGTCCCATCCTCCCTACATTCACCTCTCAGGTGCTTGTACATGTTGATCAGATCTCCTCTCAATCTTCTCTTCTCCAGGCTAAACAGGTTTTGATTCCACAAGGGAAAATATATAAAGACCATTTTAAAAAAATGGAATATTAACACCCATTATTAGTTCAATATTATAAAGCAAATTTAATTGACAACATGAAACTAGAAGATTTCATCATTATCAGAATGAAACTAGAAAGTCAAAATGATTTAAATTTTTCCATTGAAAATCTTATCTCAAGCCAAAAGACATTTTCAAAAAGTTACATTTCTCAATAGAAAATCTTTGCACTGATATGATTTAATCAGTTCTAATTATATTATTCCCAAGTAGTCACAGAATCACAGAATGGTTGAGGTTGGAAGAGGCCTCTAGACATCATCTAGTCCAACCCCACCCTGCTCAAGCAGGGGCACCTAGAGCACGTGGCACAGGGTCGCATAGTCAGAGGTATCCTTTTAAAATAACCAGCCTGGTACGTTACTTCCAAATATGTCTTCTTCTCGCTTCAATATTCCCTCGAGTCACATGTAGTGACGATAACTTTAGTGACTGTTGTGAGTTGAAATATCTTCTAAAATTCAAATTACTGCTATAATCTGATGTTTTTCACCAGCTGACCACCCTTACCACTGCTTGCTTTCTCTGCAACCATCTATAAACTCTAAAATCCTTGGCCACATATCTTGCTATGGGATAGTCTATAAACATTTTATTATTTCGTCTATATGCAAAATTATTCTCTCAGTGCAGCACACAGGGTCAATCTCTCTTTTGCATGGAGGACAAGAGTGAAAGAGGCAGGCATGCTGAGAGTAGAATACCAATGACCAGAGCCATATTTGTCTGAGAGGACAAAAAAACAGTTCCTTTAATATTTTATTCAAATAGTTTTACAAATAGCATTCCCCTTGACCCAAAGTAGTTACAGCATGCCCCATTTCACACATTAACCAAAAATAATATCAAATCTCTTAGGAAAATACAGACTGAGTTTACTGTCAATCATAATGCAAGTAACCTTTTTTAATTCCAGCAAGGTCATAAGATCCGTACTCCTGTAAAATACAAGGATCTGGCCCAAAGTATGAATAAAATCAAAATAAATTATGATACATGCTGCATGAAAATCAACCCTTGCTGAAGCCATTACTAAAAAACAAGGTATTCACCACAGTGAATTTCACTGATGTTCTTTAACGTATAAAAGAAATGTTAATATGTGTGCCATGATAGTGAGTTTGTAGATAAACTTCACTTCTAAAGTCCCAGTGCTCATTGGTATTCTGGTGGCAGATTATCACATCTACTTTTGCTATTCTACAAAAACCAGAACAATTCTGTCTGACAATACCTTTTTCTATTCCCTGCTCATCATCACTTTCAAAGTGGAACCCACATATTAAAATATGCTTTAAAAGATCTCTGTGAGTCTTTGACCAGTCACAATGACTGGGATACTGGATACAGCCTAAGGACATCATGTATTTATCAGTTTGTCTGATTTTAGTTTTTAGTCTGCACAATTCTTGGACACCTTTAATCCAAGCTGTAGAGTCTCCATTTGTTTTCTACATAGTGCTTACTCCCATAAATATGGCAAAGTACATAAACTAGTAGAGTATATAAAGTATTAGTGATTGCACAGAAAGTCAAGAAGTTTGGTCATGATCTTGATGACAGAAACATTGTGTGAGTCTCCGGGAAAAGTACACTTGAAGGGCAGGTGGGCAGGAGATATTCCAGCTTGTGTTTATTGATTAGAATTGAGGAAAGGCCACTAAGAATTATTTGTTAGTGACTCAACAAGGCATGTTAATTTAACTATACTACAAGACTATAAACAGACTTCTATCTTTTCACAAGGAAAGAGGACAGGAGGATCTGTTGTGAGAGGTCACTCATGTCTAAAAGATAGAAGAATATATTTGGGTTAGTCTCTTGTGAGCTGAGAAATGAAGTACAGCTGTTGATTTTCTGTGAGCTGAGTCTGAAGAGAGAGAAATAAGTGAAATAAATAAATAAAATAAACATACACCATGGGAAGGGCTTTTTTCCATCCTCCACCAAACCAACACAGGGATGTTGTTCATCTCCCCACCTTTGATGACTCTTGGTCCTTCACAAAACCTGCGATGTAATAAGGTAATGAGAATTAACTGTAGGGGTTGACAGAGACTATGTTTATGCACATGCATATATATTCAGTATTTTTAATGGTAGGAATGTATCTGTGTACACTTGTTCTAAAATCTGCTTATTAATGGATGCTTCTGTACACGACGGATGAGCTGTATACAACGCTCTTGAAAAATGAGCCAAATCAGAAAATACACTAAATGGGCAGCCTGTTGCTGCCTACTGATTTCAACAGACTTCTGGCCAGGAAGTCAGGCTAGATAATAGCACAGGCCTTCTGGTCTGAATCCAGATGAGTCCCCTTTGTGACCGAAATAAAAAAGCACAGAGTTGGAACAATATGGAAAAGCATGCAGCTCCTCAATTGTTACTGTCTTTAACAAAAAGCTGTCATTTCAGAATTTTGCTTTGCATTGTTCTCTGCTTCCTCCTCTATGTTTTATATAAATAGTGGAATTTCATGACAACTTATGAGGTGGACTTTTAAGAGATACAGAAATTCTGATGATATAGCTGAAACAGTCAAAACTCAAAATTAAGCCAGGCACTGTTCAGAAATGATGTCTACCTGCTATAAATAAAACTTTTAAACATTTCTCAGAAGTTTCTCACAATACATTTTTTCCTCTGTCATTTGACAGCCCTCTGCTCTGAAATAGCTTGCTGAATATTTTAGAATCAACATCACAGGACCACCGCTTCAGTGAAAGAGGTATAATTAATATTTCACAATTGCATAATTTCAGGGCATTGTGAAATACAAATTTAGTGGGTTTCTTTATGCTGAAGTATTCTGGAGTCATATTGAACAGATGTGTCTATGGCAACATACTCCTATTACCATGGATCACGTATGCCATCATCTCTGAACATTCTATTAGAAAATTAACATGGAATTCAATGTTAATTGTTAAGACCAGAATGAAGACTGATGTTCATCCTTGAAGCATCTTCTGCCTACTTATTGTCCTATACAGTTCAAATATTAAAAACTTCTTTTTTTGATATTATATGAACCCCAAAATTCTTCAGATCAAAACAGATCACATTTTAGTTTTTATTTCCTGGTTTCTGCTGCTGCAAGGAAGATCTTTAAATTTATTATTCCATCACTGCACTGCAAACAGTGTAAATGGGAATGTTTTTTTCCCTATAGCAGAGGACAATTTGATCAGGAAGAGCCAGGGCTCTCAGGAAATGAACATCTGCACCTCAGTTTACTCATCTGCAAACTGGTACACTTGGGCATCCGTCGCAAGGGTCACCCTCAAGATGTCAATAGTCTTCCAGCAGCTCACAGTCCCAGGTGTCCCAGTTATTTTACTACAGTTTGCAGTTGCAGTCACTCTGTTTTCTTTTGGTAAGAGCTTGCTAAGTGACTTCTTAGTCTGCAAAGCCTTGAGTGGCAGACACTATGTAAGTAATAGTAGCAACTAATATTTTCAATCCATTTTTAGAGGCTGAGCTGAAACATTTCTTATTGTGATAGTCTGAGCAAGCACATTTCCACACTGGTTGAATCTTTGTGCTTTATCACCTACTGCAGCATTTCCCAAAGCATTTCACCCTATGTGAATGGACTTATTTGTGCCTTCTTCTCTTTCTATTATGTGCAAACTGATTTTAAGATTGATTTTAAGACTTGAACTTGCTCTTTCTCACAACCCTCCAAACACCTATGTTAGACATCCCAGGGCTGGCACTGCATATTTCTGGAAAAAAAAATTGTTTAAGTATTTAGCACTACTATAGTGTTAGTAAAACACCAAAACACTCAATGAATGAGTCATTTATTAATATTTATTTGGACTTCCCACTACAATAAAACAGACTCATATCTCTGTTCAAATCTCTGTAGATGTAACATCTACATTTTTGTGTTAATGTTTTTCTGGTGTATCATTTTGTATTCCACCCCACCCCAGTCCTCAGAGATAGTGGTGCAGGACACATAATAGCCTGCAATGTTTTCATCTTGCCCATAAGAATGTTTTATAGTCCTTCTTTTTGTTTTACTGTATTTTTTTTCCGAATTCTCTGCAACATCCACACAAAACAAGTCTAAATGACAGGGAAAGGGAATTTTTGCCCTCTGGTCATATTTTCTGAAGAAGCCTCTGACTATTCTGTACTGAAACAGAAATTCAGAAGTAAGAAAGCAACATGTCAGAAGGCTAAGCTGCAGACACAAGACACCAATATAAATTAAAGGAATAATTTTTGGGTTTTGTTTTTATTTTAATTGCAAGAAAAAGAGAATTTAGGTATGAAAAATCTTCATTCAGCAATGGTGCTCACTGCTCACTGCATAGAATGAGTTTTCTTATTTGGACAGCAGCTCATGGCTCTTATGACTAAGTTTAACTTCCTACTTTGCCACAGGTACACACCAGTGTGATACAGAGCAAGATGTTTAACCTATGAGATCTCAGGGCTATACATATGAAGTTCATGAGCTTGATTATATCCTTAGATGCTACCAAAACAAACACAACAAAAGTCAAGTCAAATACGGTCTAACTAATCCCAGCTAAACATGGACATAACCAGATACCTAAAACTCATGTGAAGTCTCAAAGAGCCACCAGAGTGTTATTTATGCTCTCTCCCCAAGGCTACTAAAGCCCGTAGATGCCTAAAATCATTAGTATCTCTCGATTTAGCCTGGAAGTTGTCTATGTCTTTAAGTTCAGATGAACTTGGAGCACATATTCTGATAAGATGGTTACTATGTGCAGCTTAAAACTCTGTTGCAAAACAGCTTTGGGCTGACAGATAATGAGCACTGAGTCCATCCTTGACCTCTGTCTAATTCTCTCCAAGGACAAGATTTAATGACTACTGCCACCATCAGGATAGCAAATGCAGCAGCAAGAACAATGCCTGCTTTTTCACAGAAAAGCCTTGTATCTGGATTGGGTTCGATTGCTTGGATCACCTAGATTACACAGCAACATTTTCAGGAGTGCTATATGGCCAGATAGTGGATAGTTGAGTGGATAGACCAGGTGATTTTTCCTCTTGGTTCTCCATGACTCCCAAAGAAAAAGACAGAGGACTAATTTAAGCTGACTACATAGGAGACACAGGACTACTTTCCTGAGTTCCTTCTCTGTCTATGGGGAGTGACAAGTGCCTGTCTTCTGCACTTCTGGAGAATCCTACCTCACTCTGTTTTCTTCTCAGAAATTTAGTTCTGGTAGGTGGACATGATCATTCCCTCTGCTCCCGGAGCTTGAATTTTTATTGAGACAGTGCTCAAGGTAACCACTGAAATGTAGACTAAATGGGACTGAGGGAACTTATTGCGAATCACAACTGTATTTATTGATCTGGCCTAAACCACACTCAACTCTATCGCTAAGTTAAAAATGTTCACAGACTGTAAATACAAACAGTCTTTTCAGTTAGTAAAGCCAAAGTTCAATGAAGTAAATCTCAAACAAACTAGATCAATCTACATTGCATATGACTCCAAAGGTAACACACTCCCTAAGTGTGCAGCAAAGATTAATTAAAATTGTATTCCATCTCTACACACACTCCTTAAAAATGTGATTCATCCCTAGTGTTTCTCCCCGATAGCTACAAAAATGAGTGGAAGATTTAAAGAAACTCCTTCCCACCAATACTGCAAAAGCTGAATCACCTCTTGAAATTCAGTCTGTGGCCTGAAAAAGCCTAACCTTGAGAGAAAATAGCCAAGATTTATAGATAAGGAAGTTGAAAGGAAAAGACAAGAAAAGAAATGAATCTCTGTATGGGAAAGCCTGAAACCCGATAACCAACTCTGTGATGAACTGCCAGAGCACAGAATTCAGTAACTCCCTGACAAAGAACAGATCGTCACGAGGAATGCAGCCTCGAAAGGCAAGAATACTAATGGACAATCCTGGAAATCCTTTCCAAGAGGAATGTTAAACATTAAATTAAAACCTAAGCAATGACCAGAAACCATATACAAGGATTTGCAAGCTTTTTCAGTCTAACATTCAACCTTCTAAAAGCAATGAAAAAAAGATTCTCCAGGAATCAGAAAAGGCTGAAATAGCTGCCACATCGGCTCAGAAATCCAATGGCTTCTAGGTGGAACCAGTAATTTTCAAGAAAGGAAAGTTGTCTCTAACAGCTGTAGCCTTCTCTTATCTCCCAAAAGCCAAAAATGTTCAATTCCCTTTAGTAAAACAATATCCTGTGACCCAACGGAATGTCTGGGAACTGGTCATTTATGTAAATATTACTCACCTGGGACCCTTTTTAATTTAGGATGTGCACATACCCTTCCAATGCTCACTGAATTTGTGTTTTGTCATGTCTACTTTTTATTGCATGCCAAAAGCAGGAAAATAATCTTCATTCATCTTAATGCTGAATAATCTTTCATGTAATCTTCTTTTCTGGAACTGGGAGGCTTTTAAAACAATGTGCTCTTGTCTGAAATTAATGTATGCACAACAGATTTTCAGTTTTGTCTTACTGCACTACTCTTGTTCATGCCAGATGAAGTGATTTTCAGTAGATTTCAGAAGAGATTTCTGTAATGTGATCTACTTACTGTTGCTAATGAAAAATAGCTGGAAACTTCAGTAGACACTGATTATGATGCCCCACTATCTTCTAATGCTAAGATAAAATATCAGGGATATATGCAAAGAATCAAATATTTTTTTTAGGTCACACAACTAGACTTAAACTCCAAGTTTGCATTTCTGACTTCAAAGTATTCAGTGACATTGCATGGAAATCCATTACTAGACAAATCATATAGGGATGGCTAAGGACATGCTAATTGTTTCTAAATGCATTGTTTTCACTGAGGACTTTTTCAGTTTACTCTTCAGAGAAGCTTGTTACTATTAGGCACCTGGGTTCTCAGGCTTACTGAAACTGTGCCCAGTGGAAGGGGAAAGCAAAGTGCAAAGATGCCTTTATATCAGCTTTACAACATGCCAAATGCATAAATGTTTCTAAGCAGAGCAGGTCTGGGTAACAAGAACATATTGGCTGCTATGATGTACAATTGGTCCCAGTATGTTGGGATTTACAAGGCTGGGCTCAACAAACAGCAATGCAGCCAAGGTGGAGTATAGTGTGGCTCCATGCCAAAAAGCCTTGGGATGCCATTCTGCAGACCTGCTCTGCCAGTTCTGTATGAAGCAGTACCAATAGTCACACCTACCGTCCTGAAATTAAACAGAAAATCAATCCTGGGCTGTTCTTGTCATAAGCTGTCTCCTGTGGATGGATTATCAACAGTTGCCAGAGGCCACTTTTGATTGATCTAAGAAAAAGTCATATACTTAACAACACGCTACCAGCTGTAGTTGTGATAGATGCTGCATAAATCAATGAATGAAATAAAAAGAAAATAAATAGAATATTAAAGTTAAATAATCAAGTTGGAAAGAGACATCATATATTAATGTGGAGATTATAAACAGAGCAGTCCAATTTGAAAATCTATTCTTCTTATAATTCCAATAATTACAGCTTTGATTCAAGCACACTCAAAAGTTCTACTTATAAAAGTGACAACTCCAGAAGTGTCAGCTGACAAAATTAACTGTCCCCTCTCAAGCTAAAAGCTAGACATGTGTTAATGTATGTTCCAATGTCATGAGCAATACAAAGAACAGGTTTGTCCCAGATGAACAATATCGCACACTTCTTGGAAACAATAGCAACTCGCCTACAGTAAGATTAAGGAGGTGGTTCTTAAACTATCTGGGAAAGGAAATCCATATGGTGATTTAATCCGTAATGAAAGTCTGCTTTCCAACAAACTCCATCCAACAAAGTTTGCCTTGGACATGGAGGAAATACAGAAATCACTTCCTGTACTTCAAAATCAAAACACTGTACCAAGATATAAATATCATAGTGGCTTAGTTTTTCTCAAGCCCTTAACACACTCTCCTCCATTTGTCCTTCTGTCTTTCTCTGGCTATATATCCAGAGGCAAGGGAAACTAACTGATGCTTATGTTTTAAGTTTGGTAGGATTGATACTTTCTTCACTCATTAGCAGGGAGGGTATAGCAAGACACCCACACTTGCGCCTGACTCTTGGTGCTCTCTTCCCCACCATGATGAGATGATGTGGCAACAAGTCTGATGTTCCTACACCCATACCTTTCTGTCGTCCTCGGCCCACCTGTTTCCATTTCATTTTATTTCATGTCCCAGGGCTAAAAGGGATGGGGAGCAGCTTCCCCCACACCCCATGGACTCGGCCCCATGCAGGATGAGTGCAGACATGCAGGAGGAACTCTGCACTCTCCTTTGAAGGAGCCAGTCTCATCCCCAGTGCTACACGAACTGGCACCAGGCACCAGAAAAGGTCTAGGATACTCTTATCTCCTAGTCTGACACACTTTGATTTACCCCATACTGTTCCCCTGTCCTTTTGCTGTTTTGCTGTTGTCCAGCATCCTGACTTGATAGCAAAAGGAAGTAGTGAGGAACAGTTTATAGCCTCACACATCAAGTTCAGCTGAAAGGGGCCACAGGCTGCCACACTGCAGCATATATCAACCCCGCACCCTGCAGAGTAGCACAGTGATATCTGCTCCAGTGCTAAACAAGGTACTAGAATTAGTTAGAGCAGCATGGAGTTGTCCACAGGTTACCTGCTATTTCCCAGGTGGATAAATTAGTCTAAAACAAACATAGCCTTGACTACAACATACATGCAGGGCTGCTGTCCAGCACGCTGTCAGAAAACATTCACCCAGAAACTGATATATAACAATTATGATATATCTCTACAATTCCTTGCAGCCCTAAGATGTCCCATGCCAGAGGAAGGAAGCAGCATTAAAAAAATCCAGTTTCGCATTAATTTCCCCCTACCCTGCACTACATTTGCCTCAGGGGATTCTCCAACCAGCCAAGGTACCTTGCAGCATAAAACTGAATTCATTCTGCTGGGTAATCGAGTGTTTAGACAGATGTTATCAGCAAGTTATGTGTACAATCTTACAGTTAGTAAGGTTAATAAAGTTAGTATGGTTAATAAAGGACTTGGCAAAGGTTGGTCATCAGAAGAATAACAGTGTTAAAGCCAGTTTTCCTCCATTGTTTCTGTAATGAAGCAGAAGTGAAATAAAGACTAGACCAGTTATGATAAATAGCACAATGTTATTTGATTGACTTGTTTATTAGTCTCATCTCCTTGGGGTTACGTGGTAGACAGAATTCACGAGGAAGGATAAGAACAATATATTTGAAATTCTGACCTAAGCGAAGTCACATTAAAACTACCGTTGGCTTTACTGAGACCTACATTTGGCTACCGTCAGTTCTGACCAGTAATCCATATGTCCATGAGTTTTTCATGAGAAGAGCAACAGCAAATACGGATAGCTATGAATTTATTTAATTTAATTATATGTAGGTAGCAAATTGGTTGCAAATAGCTTATTTGATTAATTAGACTCTTTTATTCAAACTGTTCATACATGGCTTACATGCTTCTCCAAATTATTTGTCATGCAGCAATTATGCAACAAATATTTTGCGCTTATATTTGTCTAATTTGTGAGGTGTTGGGAGCAGTTTACTGCAAATCTTTTATATTCCAAATTTGAGGTATAGTGGTTAATTCTGACTAAATATATAGGTCGTATAGCTCAGCTTCTGCTTACAGACTGGCTATATTCAACCTCTAGAATTAGCCTCCTATTGTGGAACCTACTAATAAGCTTTGAAAAAACACTGGCTTCCTTATGGATTCCTGCTACTAAATGTGTTTGCTAGAATATCTGGAAAACAAACATGAAAGGGAAGAGTAAACAGTCAGGGTGCATGTGATTATGGGTCCAGTGAATATTCATAGGCAATGCAAAGGATGCATAACATTTCAGCTTTTACAAATGTGCAAGACAGAATACTGTATAGACTAGAGGTCTCGCATTATAATCTATGCATCTGAAAGTTTTTTCCTACTTGTTAAAATATATTATCTCAAGAAACCTTTTATCTCTGTAAAGAAAGATGGGTGAGGCACCACAGGAGAGAAGGTAGGAGTAAGTCTGTAAAGGAGAGGAAAATACCCAACTTCAGTCAGTGAGATCAGGAGCTCAAGAGTCTAGATGTAAAGCAGTTAGAAGTGTATAAAACTATTTGCACTAATGAACTGTATGTCTATTACAGTTCTCTAATTGGGTCTATGTATTATGGAAGAGCAGAACACCATTCTTTGTTACTCACTTCTTTTGATTTCCAAAGCATAACCAATATCTCAAATATTTTGCTTGCCCTGTGCACTCTGCTCCCAGGGGAAAGCTGGAAAGCCAAGAAACTCCTTGCAAAATCCAAACCAAAAACACATTACAATTCTAAATCTTTATCATGTAGCCAAAGAGACTCTGCATTTCATAATTCCTATTAAAGCCTCTGGGATCAGCACACCCTAAAAGAGAAAGGCTTTTCAAAATGGTTCATGCTACGTTTCAGTGCGTGAGTCTGCATCATGCGGTTCTCTATTTGTCCTGGTGAAGTAGGAATCACTGCCTGAGGGGGCAATACTTGTGAACTTCGAATTAAGTTTCTGCATCCCTCCGATCATTGCCTTGACTGTTCCTCTCTCTGCCTTGTATCCTGTCAAAGTCAAAAAATCTACTTCTTTAAGTGCCTCCTACTGCCTTCCAGTCAGGATATCCACCATTCTGTTCATTGGACTCATTTTCACTCACTATTTTTGCGTTATTTTTTTGCAAGCTTTTAGACCAGGTATTTGCATTTGCACCTTCACTTGAAATTATAGCTTTCTTCAGCTTCAGGTTCATTTTGTTTTGTTATTAATGGAATTCCAAGCAAGTAACTCTACTAAACACCTAGCTCCCAAGGCCAACAATAAAGTCCTCTCACTTATGGATGTTTAAATCATGAAACAAAAGAGCAGTAAGAACACAACCGAAGATCATACAGAAAAATAAAAATCCTTTTTTTTAAAATACTTCATGAAGTTATTCAAAACATAAGTAAAACATACCCATGGGTGGGAGCACAATTCTCCCACTTAAAATATTCATAAATTAATCTATGCTGATACACACAAGAGAAAAAGCAAGTCCACTGGCATTTTGGTTACATAAAAAAAAAGAGAAAGAAAAAAAAAGAAAAAAAAAAAAAAACACACTTAAAAACTTAAAAACAAGAAAAAGGCCTGAGTCCTCCAAGAGGGAATACAAAAAATCTTTGATCACATCCCACATGACTACAATTTGGGAGATGATGTCTCATTGACTGCTGAGAGAGTGCTAAAATCTTTGCACCGCTGCCTCTCAGTTTGCAGTGAGTTTCTCTTAGCTTCTTTTATGTCATACATCAATAGTTCAAAACAGAAATATCTTCCTTCTTCAGAAGAGACAGATACTCACCTCTGTTTCAAATACATAGACCCATTTGTCCTGCCACTGCTCCTCAGCTGATAGATTGTTATTTGCTTGCAGGAAGCCCATGTATGGATCACAACTTTCAAAGGTTTGTAAAACAGGCAACATGCAGATATAACCAATTGATGGAACTAACTCCCTACCTCCATCCCAGCATCCTACATACTTGTCTTCACTTCAGCTGCTATTGAGCAGTGTTTATCAGGGATAATTGAGTTTCCCGTGGCTGATGGACACAAACTTTTCAATGGTTAGTGAAGTTCTCATGCGTTAATGTGCTGATGCTGAAACTTTCAGGTTGTCCTCTAACATCTCAATATCCTGCAGATGTTTGAGGGTCATGAAGTGTCTTCAGCACATACATATTGCAAGGCCAGAAATGTCAGTGAAGCAAGGAAGGCAACTATGTGTAGCAAGTACATGCATATCAACAGAAGCAAATAAAAGTTCTTCAGGTGGAGCTGGTCTGTGAGTTGAATACCACGGGGTATGTGTGGAACCCTGGCAGCTCTTGAAACCAATGCCAAGGTGAAACATGTGAAATGGAGGTCACCAAAGAAATTTTGGAATTGGCTCCCATAAATGAAGATTTTTTTTTTCCTTTTGCAGCCTTTAATACAATGCAAAGGAAAAGATAAAATGTATAAATTCAGTGACATGATGAATGAGAAAGGAAGATGCAATCACAAAGCTCATTATTCAGCGTACTGTTATCTGTGCTTGTGTATAGTCCTTCTTGGGAACCTTTCCTAATTCTGAACCGTTCCATAAAGACTATCACAAACTTTACATAATTTTCTTAATTTAGCATCACAAATAATGGAGATCTCTACTTTTAACCACTTCTGAGGCAGGGCACTTTTCATTTTCCCCACTAGCTCCTAAATCAAGTGATTGTTGAGACATACTGCTGCTTCACTTGAATTTCACAGAATCACAGAATCACGGAATGGTTAATGTGGAAAGGGACCTCTAGGGATCATCTAGTCCAACCCCCCTGCTCAAGCAGGGACACCCAGAGCACGGGGCACAGGGTGGCAGCCAGGCATGTTTGGAAGATCTGCAGACAAGAAGACTCCACAACCTCTCTGGGCAGCCTCTTCCAAGGGTTTACCCTCATAGCAAAGAAGTTCTTCCTCACACAGAGATGGAACTTCCTGTCTTTCAATTTGTACCCAATACCCCTTGTCCTATCACTGGCCACCAACAAGAAGAGTTTGGCCCCATCCTCCCTATATTCACCCCTCAGGTGCTTGTACACATTGATCAGATCTCCTCTCAGTCTTCTCTTCTCTAGACTAAACAGGCCCAACTCAGTTTTTCCTCATATGATAGATGCTCCAGTCCCTTAATGATCTTTGTCACTCTATGCTGGATGCTCTCTAGAAACTCAATGTCCTCCTTGTCCTGCGGAGCGCAGAACTGCACACAATACTCCAGGTGCAGCCTCACCAGGGCTGAGCAGAGGGGCAGGATCCCCTCCCTCAGCCTTCCTGCAACACTCATCCTGATGAAGGCCAGGATCCCATTGGCCTTCTTGGCCACAAGGGCACATTGCTGTCTCATGGTTACTTTATGGTCACCCAGGACTCCCAAATCCCTGTCCGCAGAGCTGCTTTCCAGCAGGTCAACCCCTAATCTGTACTAGTGCCTGGGGTTATTCCTCCCTAGGGGCACTGGGAGACTTGTTCTTTTTTAATCTCCTGAAGTTCCTCTCAGCCCAATTGTCCAAACTGTCCATGTCCCTCTGAATGGCAGCACAGCCACCGCACCCAGTTTTGTATCATCTGCAAATTTTCTCAGGGTGCACTCTGTCGCCTTCTCCAAGTCATTGATGAACAAGTTGAACAGTACCAGGCCCAGTAGTGACCCTTGTGGGACACCACTGGCCACAGGCCTCCCACTAGACTTGGCCCCATTTATCATGACCCTCTGGACTCTGCCATCCAGCCAGTTCTCAATCCACCTCACTGTCCACTTGCCTAGCCCACACTTCCTGAGCTTTCCTATGAGGATGTTATGGGAAACTGCGTCAAAAGCCTTGCTGAAGTCAAAGTGGACAACACCCATGGCTTTCCCATCATCCAGCTAGCCAGTCATCCCATCGTAGAAGGCTATCAGATTCATGAAACATGACTTCCCCTTGGTGAACCCATGCTAACTACTCCTGATGACCTTCTTTTCCTTGACATACCTAGAGATGGTCTCAAGATGAGCTGCTCCATCACCTTCCCAGGGACGAAGGTGAGGCTGACTGGCCTGTAGTTTCCTGGCTCCTCCCTCTTGTTCTTCTTGAAGACTGCAGTGACATTGGCTTTCTTCCAATCCTCCGACACCTCCCCCGCCCTCCATGACCTCTCAAAGATGATGGAGAGCGGCTGAGCAAGAACCCCCGCCAGTTCCCTCAGCGCTCTTGGGTGCATCCCATCCAGGCCCAAAGATTTATGGGTGTCCAGTTTGTCTAAATAATCCCCAACCCAATTATTCTCGACCAGCGGAAAGTCCGCCTCTCTCCTACTTCTCTCTCTTGTCTCTGTGCTCTGTAGTTCCTGGGGACTAGCCTTAGCAGTAAAGACAGAAGCAAAGAGGGCATTTAGTAACTCTGCGTTCTCTGCATCCTCTGCCACCAAGCCACTCCATTCAGCAGCGCACCAACATTGTCCCTAGTCTTCCTCTTGCTGCTGATGTATTTATAGAAGCCCTTCCTTTGTCCCTGACATCTCTTGCTAACTCTAATTACAAGGGGCCTTGGCCTTCCTTGTTGCATCCCTGCATTCTCTGACAATGTGCCTATATTCTTCCCATGTGGCCTGGCCCTTCTTCCACGTTATGTACATGCTCTTTTTCTCATAAAGTTTACCCAATAACTCCTTGCCCATCCTCACAGGTGTCCTGCCCTCCTTGCTCGACTTCTTTCTTGTAGGAATGCACTGATCCTGAGCTTGGAGAAAGTGGTCCTTGAATATTAGCCAACTCTCCTGGATCCTCTTTCCTTCTAGGATCCTTGTGCAGGGGATTCCTCCAAGGAGCTCCCTGAAGAGGACAAAATTAGCTCTCTTGAAGTCCAGGGTTGCAATCCTACTTCTTGTCCATCTTCTTCCTCACAGGATCATGAATTCCACAACATCTTGTGGTCACTGCAGCCAAGACTGCCACCAATCCTCACATTTCCCACTAGACTACCTCTGTTAGTATGATTTCTACCATATTCTTCCTTGTAGCACTATTGAAAGCACTACAGAGCTCATTCTTAAAAAATATAAGTTACAGCAGATACCATGATTGCATTTACATACATTTAATCACTTTCATCTGGCAACACTGAAACTACTAAATAATTTTTAAACTAAAAAACTTTGCACATCCAATCTATTAAACTAAGAAAAAGAAACTAATTTATGCACACTAGTGATTGCAACAATCTCAACTTTCTAATTTCTGAACAAATATTAATATCAATTAATAATACATGGCACTTACAGGGCTCTTTTCATCTTGAAAGAACTTTATGAACATTAATTAATTAAATTGCCTGATCTTTATCATTGCAATATTATATATATAAGATTGGGGGCAAGGAGAGAAAGGCCACTAGATGCCTAGAGACTTAAATAGCACAAAGGCAAAAGCAGAAAATTGTTTTTAATTTATGCACCAGCTGCTTCTTCTTCCTCATGAATGTTTTTCTTGTTTAAATCAGCTCCCACATAAGCCATCTGACCAGCAGAAGACATACTCATTTCAATTAAATCAAAATATTTTCAACAGTACTCCAGTGCATAAGAATAAAATTAACTATCTGGAACTATGTTTTTTATGTCATTTAAGAAACAGTAATCTTCTTTGTCCTGTGTTTTTTTTGTTTGTTTGTTTGTTTAGTGAGGAATATTTCTTAATTGGTGTGAGACACCCTGGCACGATAAAGATCCTGCATTGCCTTAGCTATTCAACATAATCTTCCTCTTCTAATGGACTACACTGGAATATTTTAGCTCAGCATGCAATCACTCTTGCCTCTTTTCCTGTATAAAATCTAACCTTACAATACAGCTTTGATGCTGCTAACGAGAAATTCCTGTGAGCAGCGTGTTTTTATCTCAGTGGGCCTGCCCGGATAAAAGCATTTATCAGACAAAAATCACATTTTTCCCATTCATGTATCAGTTAAACACTGTTTAACTTGAGCACTTTTAAATAGATTTAGGCTAGAAAGTTGTTGAAACGTGTACTGAACCTCTTAAAGGTTTTTTTTTTTTTTTTTTTTTTACTGCCAGGCAAAT
This sequence comes from Nothocercus julius, assembly GCA_013398735.1. NCBI lineage: Eukaryota > Metazoa > Chordata > Aves > Tinamiformes > Tinamidae > Nothocercus > Nothocercus julius. The sequence continues at coordinate 5,059,235 of VZSV01000042.1, forward strand.
GATTTTCAGCTAAATTATATGTACAAGGATACATTAGGCTAGTTTTATAGAAGACCAATACAGTAACTAAAAACACCTCAAATATTCACATGCTCCATGCTCACATAAAGTTATTAATCAAAACTGGAGTTACGAAGATGCATGTCTCTAATGATCTATGAAATCTCAAGTGATTTTATACCCTAAGGAGTGGTTTTGCATGATAACAACCTTCAGGTGGGAATGATTATATTACTGACATTACCCGAGGTGCAAATTCCATAAATTCTACAAAAGGTAGAGTGACCTATTTATGGCTTTGGTGAGATATACTTTGGCACTTTAATATAAAAGTTCACAAGGTAGAAACACTATATTCTGACATTTATCTGTATCATTCTATCACATATTTAGGATTTTATGTATTTAGCTTAATTTACTTTCAATAATTTCATTAGAATCAATCTGGTTTGTGATGATGCAGACATCTACCACGTTAACATAAGAAAACTTTTACTGTGTGTGTGATCAAACACTGGAACAGGTTACTCAGAGAAGCCGTGGAGTCTCCCTTCTTGGAAATACTGAAAACTTGACTGGACGTGGTCTTGGGCAGCGTTCTCTAGTTGAATGAACTAGATGGGTTGGACTAGGAGATCTCCAGAGGCCCATTTCCACCTCAACCACTCTGTGATTCTGCACAGTGTCTTCAGAGAACGGGGGCCTTAGCAAATTACAGTGCTAACTTCCATATATCATAGCAGTCTTGATGACTTAATTCGTATTGATAAATCCACGTATTTTTCAACATAAACAGATTTACAAGCTCATTATATTTTAGTACTGCCATGAAGAAAATATAATTTTTATAGTGCTCGACACACTCAGAGTAGCCCAATACACTTTATATATTTACGAGGAAAAGCTAGTTGCAAAGTACTCATCAATAGCTAATGCTCAAGCCTAGACACTAGCAGAGGCTTTAAAGGCGGGGATACTAGCTGGAATGACAGAAGCTAGTACTATCTGTTTTTCCCCAGAAACTCCAGCAGTATTGTCATTATGATGTAGTGGTGATTATTCGTGTCCTTGCACCAGAGTTCTCCATGACAGAACACACCCCTTCGGGTCAGCTGTGGTACAAATATGAACCCATATGCAGCAAAGATAAAACACTTGCCTGGGAAGTTTCCAGCAAAATATAGAAGAAAAATAAAACAAAAGGGAAAAGGTGCATTGGGTTCTTCAAAAGCTACAGAAGCAGCCTGAAAGAAGTTTCAGTAGAGTATTTCTCTGAAAAGGTGGTATGCTGCGACTTCATTATCATCTCATCCCACAAGACACAATATTCGACAACATCATTGACATCCTTTTGACTAAGGACACTGTCAAAACCAAAGTGTGATGTATAAGATCCTGCTGACCCAGGGAAATTAAAATACTTAAAATATAGTAATAACTAAAAGTTGACTACTGTGGTTCATATAAAAATATTTTGAGCAATAAATCCTAGCTAAGATATAACTAAAATGAATTGCAAATGAGATGAAGCAGCTTGCTTGGGTTTTGCTGTCTAGAAGTGGGTTACACAAAATCTCTGGTGGAGGAAAAGGAAATTGCTAATGCATGAAGGCAAAATGCCACTTTGGGATAATAAGACAATTCATCATCCTTTTGCTTTTTCTGTCCATATTTTGGCAGTGGTTTTCAAGCTTTCCTCCTTCTATATCTCCTATATGTTCACACCATCCTGTGAATGCCATGGTAACGTTTCCTCTGAATGCCACTGCCACTCTGCCACCCCCAGAAATGTTCTCATTCACCATCCTTGACTGTTCAGCCTCCAGATGACAGCATATACAGAATCTGACTGCCTACGTCCAGCACATACAGAAAAGCAGCCACGCACCCAAATATCTGTCCCACACATGAATATATCCTTTGGTATTTTAAGGTTCAGTTCACAATTACTTCCTTTTCCAAGCATAAGCATTATCGATGTTTCTTGTTACTATGCTTGCTATGGATAATAGCTTAAAACATTTACTATGAGATAGCTTCAGCAGGTGCCAGAGGACCTCAGATAGAAGAGCTTATACATAAAAATGTATCATATTTGTTGGTAATAATCCACTTAAACAAGGGTCAGACTGCCCAGATAAACTTGCAAAATCAAAGATTTAATAGTCATCAAATTACTTTCAATGGCTGATGAGTCCATGAAAACTGAAGTGACTTGTCTCTCCAATGTTCCATGGCCACATCCATTCTAAGATGAATGTTTCCCATTTTCCTTTATCCACAAATCCCCATTCAGTCAGGTGGGCTATGTCCCATAATCTTTGTGACATGAACAGGAGAAAGACAATCCCAGGAACTTATATAAGGTTAATAGAGTGTAGGGGAGAAGCTCTTTGACTTTGTGAAATGCATTTATTCCATTGACTGCAGTGAGACCTCTGTATTTTACAGAAGAACAGAACTTGGCCAAGTGAGTCTGCAGCCATCCTAAAGCAATTGCACAGATCACTATTGTCTTTTAGAAGGAGGAAGAAGCCACTCTGTCAGCCAGGGATTACCGAGTTGAATAAATTTCTTTCGCTCTTAGTGTTCAGAAAATCAGAGGCAAATCATCTGGATGTAAACGGATAATTGACAAAGTCGCTCATCTTTTTACCAGAAATGGAAAACCTGTCACTTTGAATACTAACACATTTCTTGACTCCCAAGGGGACTCTGAGTAAACTAAGATTACAAAGTGTATGTGATCAACAACTATGTGGTAGCCGGAGAGACACTCACTTTTCTTTTTGAGGATATCTGATTCAAAGAGCTCTTCCCACAAAATCTACAACTCCTCTGCTGAGAAAGCAAGGATTTTCATCTTACATGTTCATCTTTCATGATTTTCAGGTTGAAAAGCATTTACATCTCATATCATCTCATATCTAGAACATTATTCTGAGATATTTACTTTTAAGATGCACAAAAGTTCATCTCAGTAATTTCAGAATTTCCCTTCAGTTAAAAATTAAAGGCAATCCTAACTTTTATTTATTAAAGAAAAAGAGGGAATTATTATGTCTTACTCTCGTTTCCTCCCCTCCCTTTTTTTTTTTAATAGATATCTGAATTTTTGTGTCTGAAACTCTATTATTTGTGCAGCATAAGCCAGGGTGTTTTGCTACTGCAGCAAAAATTTAAGCTTCTCCCTAGTAAATATGAAGCATCTGCCTACCAAATATGATCCAGAGAGAAAGATAATCTTGGCCTGGACCTGAGAATTAATCCATGTGGAAATGGGGATATCCCTTTAGGACAATCAGAAGATCCTGGTCATTAAGAATGTTGTTTTGTGGTCAAAAAAAAAAAAAAAAGAAAAAAAAGTTTCATAATAATAATGTGAAAAAGCAGGTTCCTTACCTATATTTCTATCTCTACAAACCCTTCTGGGCCATAAAACCTGGTTAGGAGATGCTTTAGGCAATGCTAATCATGGTACCGGCTTTCTTGCCATTTCATTCAATAGATCCAATAGATCAGACCTTAACTGTAAAACAGTCTATTTTTCATAGTAAAGATTTACCTGTCCATTTGTGTAACTACAGTACCTATGATATCTCTGTTGTATCTAAGCATCTATGAAACTGCGTAAATAGTAAAAGACTGGTAAAAAATGTCTCTTACAATTTCCTTGATGATGCAATGCTCAGTAAAGAGGGAGATAAATGCTGCAATTCCCTCTTCAAATTTCAAGTAAGAAAATACCTAAGGAAGGGGTTAAAAAAATCAAAGTCAAATAATATCTTCATGAATTCTATTCTTAGTAGTAGAGGAAAAGAAAAAAGGAGGTAATAAATGAAAACTTGTCTCACTGTAATAATGCTCAGATCTTTGTAAACCAAATCATACAAAACTATGAATAAAACTTCAAAATAGTTATTTCTTATTGCAGCCTTCTGTCTTCAAAGTGCTGAATAAATATGAATGAAGGCTCTTCCAAAAGGTGTTTTTAGTACACTGATCTTGATGATTTTCCTCCTTTCCAAGAGCATAGTCTTTCCAAATGGGACGAATTTTCTTATATTTTTATATCCTGTAGTATGTTTAGAGACTAAATAACTATCTATAATAAGTTTTGTAAATTAATTATAGAATGGATAATGTAATTGGGAAGGAACCAGCAAGAAAAGGTAAATTCAAAGAACCAGAAAGAGGTGAAATTAATGATGCTACGTAATAATTTTGCATTCTACTTTTTCAAAGTAATATTTAGAGGCTAAATACGGAAATCTGTGGAAAGGTAATGGAAAAACTGTTGGAATATGTTGTAAAAGTGTGTTGTTCAGGTGTGTTTCCTTTTTAATTCTTCCAACACTGAGGAACACAAGCAATCCCCTTTTATTATTTCACATCTATATAAGCAGAGCAAGCCCTTCCTAGAGTACCAAGTAAGCAGGAAAAGTCTGCCATGCTTGATAAGAGGGAAAACTTATAGACAGACAATTGTGTCTGCTCATTAGCTATGGGTTATTAGCGTATCTATAACTTGAAAAAGTCCTCAAGATGACTGACACGTATTATGGCAATCACCTGCTCCTTTCTTTGCACCTGTTAATTCACCCATTCCGGCAGCTGAGTTCCCACTCACTCCCTTCTATAACTCATTTACTAAATGAATTTAAATGAATAATATTTACAGTGTTTAACATAATTCCTTTACAACATTGTTAGAATTATTCTACACAACAATTAAAGGTTTTCTCAAACCCTCGATCTGCTCTATCCATATATTAACTTTTCCTTATTGGGTTCAGTATCTAGCAAAATGTAGTAGTTAGTTACTAGTTAAAAATGTCTATATGCTTTATGCTTTTATTTTGAAAAGTAAATAATAAGCTTATTCTGTTGGAAAGGAAACAAGATGGGTATTTAGAAGTAAGATTATTATTTCTTTTATAACCTTCAAAATGGCTGTATTTTGTTTTCAGCCTTCTTGATCTACTACAATACAGTTTAGAAACAGCATTTTCTTTCTGGTTAAGCAAGTAGGAACTACAAATGAATATAAAACTAGTTCCACAGTAGCAGAAGAGCATGCAGTGAAATGATATCAAGCGAAAAGAAGGTAAAGAAAACATGAGAAGTTGAAAGTTAGTAACGAAACCCTTATAATGATACTATTCATTCAATGAATCTATGTCCATATGTGGAATTCACTTTAAAAAAAAAGTATTTTTTAAATTTCTTGTCGCTGTTTAGATTTTTAGTAATCAGCATAAACTTAAATGACTAGAAACCTCATGGATCACTGCTTGTGATTTTCTTTTACTGCAGCAGAAATATGACTAACTGCCATAGATGGCATATTATGCTATCACCTCATTAACTTTTTTCACAGTTACCTTTTCTCTGTAGCAGAAATATTAAATAAAGATTCTAAGGAAAAGCCATTCTGGAATATTAGAACTGGAACAGTTTTGTGCAACTCTAATTCTAAATCTTAATATGAGAGAAAGAGGTTCACAGTTCATACAGGAAAGCAAATTGTTTTCTATACTATGTTTCCATACTGCAGCATCTTGTTCTCTGTCTCATTTTATCTTCTAGTTCTGAAAAGTGCATCTGCTAGTATCACCTTTTTTGCTGCTTGCTTTCATTGGGCCTCTCATCTCCTTCAGGTTTCCTCCTTAACTCATCACCTTCATGTTTCTTTCAAATCCCTCTGGAGTTTTGTTCTTGTTTATCTTCTTCCCAGCCTTACCTGCTTTTCTTTTCATGCTAGTCTTGACGAGCTAGTTTGCCAGCAAAACATATGAAGACATTTTGGTTTCCTTACATATTATCTTGGCTACAAACTCAGCCACCAGATTTGTGCCATCTTTTTGATTAAGTTCTCTCAGAAGGCTCATTTCTGCTGTGCTACCTGGGGCAATCTCTAACTAATATTGACACATACATTTAACTCTCACATTATTCTAAAATGCAGTTGTTTGTACAGCAATTAGGTCCATACTAATCAACTTAAATACATCTTTCATTGTAAACTCCCCATCAAATGACAAGGCAGGGAAATGGGAAGAATACACATCACAGAAAGTATTTCATCCATCATCATGCTCCTGAAGGCAACTGCTTCTGCCCTGGTTTAACAGAATTGTGAATTTTTTAAGTGGAAAATGACTACAGGACAACTTAACCATCTTCTATGTGTGACTAGGTGATTCTGCACAGAGTACAACATAATAGGATGTGTAGTGTCTTGTTAAAAAATTCTAGGGAAGAAATATTTTGCATTTTTTCTTAGCCTGGGGATTACCTTTCCCCAGGTTTCCTTTATTCATCACGATTTTATGTATGCTTAAAAGCACATTTTTAATTGTAAATAATGGAATTGCAATCTATTCATTCATAACTGATAGGTTCTGTAGTCTTTTAGCCTGAATACATTTTATGAAGAACTAGTGGTATAAAACCCTTTTCAGAATCTAGTCCATGATCTGCACTTTTCCTCATTAGGTACTTCTAGATAAAGAAGTGTCCCCTAAAAATAATACTTATAAGTAACTTAAGAGAGTTGTATTGGCTTAAACTAATTCATCTAGCTTGAATCCTGCAGACTTTCTCAGGTGAGTGATATTACTATAGTACTACTGGACTTTTCTGTTTAGGCATGAAATTCAAACAATTTCAGTCACAAACAGAGGATTCTTATGCTACTTGTTAATATAGCTAGCTATGGTAGTATGGTAGTCTTCTGTTCTAGCACTACTCCCCATGGGCATGCATTCTCTATCCTGCTTCTGATATGTCTGTTAGGTCTGTGTTGCATAGTCCACTTCTTCCTCCTATTTTTTTCTTTCCTTTAAAAAAACATATATTCGTTTGGTCAAATTCTGGTGGTCCAGTTCCAACTGGCTTCGATGAAGCCTTTTTTTCTACACAGGATCTTTCTAATCAAAAAGCCCTTCTTGTTTCTAATGTAATAAACCTTTCCTCTCTACATCACTGTTGTTACTGGTATTGAGATACTGCCCTTTTGTCTGCCCTGTGCATAGAAGTAGGAAAATTTCAATGCCATCATGAAAGTCCTGGTTTTAAGGTTCCTACATGCTTTCTTTCCTATCTGTCCTATCTTGCTAATGGACTACTGATCCATTAGCAAGTCATAGTGCACATAAACTGTCTCCTCTTATAAGTTTTCTGCTTCCAAAATGGTATCTTTCATGCAAACTTGTAATGAGGAAGAGGCCTCATTGTGTGGGGGGCCATGTCCTTCTATGCTGCCAGGCAGAACCTTCCTACATTTGCTTCTCTTCATCAGCACTAATACTGTGGAGTCACAGCAGTGACGTTACCTCTAAAAACCTTCTGGATGATCCTTCCTGCTTGCCCAGGTTTCCCAGGGAGCTCAGGTAGCTGCTGTGGAATTTGACCACCTTGGCCAAACTGGGTAAGAAACTTACCTGCCAGCCATGCATGTAACTTCCTGTACCATAATATAATATAATAATTAAATTAATAATTTAATTACAATTTCCACCTCTTTCCTCCCTCCTGTTTGATCTGTGTCTCCATCATACTTTATTTGCAGTCATTCTTAGGGCCAGGAAGAAGGGACACTTTGCTATCACTGCTACAGAATGGATACTCATTGCTTTTTTTGTTGGCTTCCCTTTCACTTTTATTTCACTTTATTATCTTTCACTTTAATTTCATTAATCCACTTAGAAATTCACTTCTAACAAGTCTAGCTTCTCTCTTTTTTTATGCTTAGTTTCTGGAATAGAGAGCCTATGTGCCCCTTCACACTGCAGCTGAAAGCTCTCTGCCTCCTTCCCCGCTGCCTCCCTCCTCCCTTCTGGGATGCTGCTCCCTTGAGATTCCCAGCCAAGCAAGACATCATGCTATCTGCTGCGCTAGCAGGGACTGCGATAGCTACCTTTCTTTTCCCCCTAGGGAAACTGTAAAAATACAAATCCAAAATTTTTAAGGGAGTTGGGGGGAACATGCCAGTAACGTGCAGGAACATGCAGTGCGGAGATGCTGAGTTTGCAGGCATTGGAATGAGCAATAATACAATTACATCAGTGCAGAGATCTCCAAAAGTGGAAGCAATATAGCTATGTTGCTGCTGTGCTACATTCTCTAATGAACTCTTCTGGGAGACTGTATCTAACTCAGCTACACACGTATGGGAACCACACTTAGTTCCTTCTCATGGTGTTTTACTACTGAGCTCAGAGACATCTGTACCTTACTCCATTCAGCAGTGTTTATTACATTAGTATCTTCTTATGTTAAATGTTATACATATATAGAGATATGTATATGCATAAAGTTAGCATATGTTATATTTATGTCAATAAGTGTTATTTTATTAATAATGTTATTTTATTAATAAATGCCATTTATTATCAAAGGCTGCTGTTCTGAACTCCACTGTATCTCTGATAAAGTATATTAAAAATAGTAGAAGAAAATTAATATTAAAAATAAAATTAGTTTAGGAGACTGAGAGCTGAACTCACTCTGCAAGGCGCAATCAGAAAGACTTCACTTGTTTTCCATAACCGTCACCTGTGATTTTGGAATCACTACTTTAAATGCTAGGGACTGCACAAAGCTTGGTATATTAAACCTTAGAACAGAGACAGGCTTGAGTCCACTGTTAGTGAAGTCTGAAGCAAACAAGTAGTCTTAAGCAAATAAGTATAATGGCTGATTTATACAAATTCCTGGGCTTGCTGCATTTCACCTGAATTATTTTCATATTCCTTAGTTTATATGACTGCAGAACATAGCCTGTCCATATTACTTTTTAGACTCAGTACAGACAATGCAGATATGATTTGACTGTTGTGATTTGACTGTGTTAAAATGAACAGCTTTAACCTTCAACTGACTTTTTTTTTTTTTTTTAAAGAAAGTTTTCTTCAGCTGCATTGTATTTTTATGTGAGATTATACAGGAAGCTAGATATTATCTCTAGCAGGTTTTTTATTAACAAAATGATACATTTGACAGATTATGACACTGTTCCAGAAAAGCCAATTATTGAAAAAGAAAAGATCACAGAAGGAGGAGGCCAAAAGATTTGATCTGTTCTAACTTAGCATACTGTTATCTACTGATGTGGGGTGATTATTGAAAATCATTTCTCAACGCTCAGCACTAACGACCAAACTGTGAATGGGAACCAGATCGCCTGATATTTCAAAAATGTGTGAAGCTATGAGAAAGGATAAAGCAGAAACAAATGTTAAAAAGCTGGGGAAAGCTTTTTTTGACTAATACATAAGGGTGGAACAGCTTGGCATATTCAGAGGGGGCTTTGGCTCTCTAAAAATCTAAGTGTTCTGTCTGGTCCCCACATGATCTGTCACACTATCATTTATTTTCTAGATAGTCAGCCAGGCTCACTCAGAACATAGTTTACATTCAGCAACTCTTACATCAGCTCAAGCAGCCTGGTCCACCCACCCATCCTATTGTGCTCTCACAAGTGTCTGCAAGGCTGAGCAGTGAGTACTGATCTGGAAAAAAAAAAAAAAAAAAAAAAAAAGAAAATTTTCCACTCAGATCAATTTTTAAGTAAGACTCCATGTGCAGCTGCACAAACAGCTGGGCCAGGGCAAGGACCGGGACCAGGGCAATAAGGAATGTAGGGTGAGTCCTCAAACTTAGGAGCAGCTTATTTCAGTCACAGTTCAAGCTGATTTAGGTGATGGGGAATGATATCTCCTGCAATTAGCTGATCTCAGTGCATAGCCCAGTAATATTGCTACCTCCAAGCCCTCTGGATATTTTCAGTATTTCTAGCAGCACAGCTGGAGTGAAGGGTGATATTTCTGCTGATAATGGCCAACTTACTTTACAGAAATTGCTGACACTTTCAATTGCTGCTGCCTGTCTCTTGCTGTCTCTTCCCTGCTTCTTCTCAGGAATGCTGGGTTTACTGTAGCTATTTTAGGCTGAGAAAGCATGATTCCCTATATCCACTATTTCTGAGCAGAGGTAACTCAATGGCATCCCTAACCCAGAATTTCATCAATGACTTTGTTGAAGGCACATAGATGAGAAGAAAGATCAGAGAGGAACACACATCTGCTGTTTAGCACACACGCTGGCTTTTAATCAAGTCTGTAATGACTGTTATCAGCACCACTGCCAGCTCTTGACCGAAGATGTACGGGAATTCCCTCTGTGTCTATGAGCAAATCAAGGACAACTTCCCGGAGAAATCTGCGCAAAACGCACCTCTCTGCACGCTGTCAGCGGCAAGATTCACCCCAACAAATACTCAGCAGTCACACCATAAAGGCTTACGAGCGTCTCAGTCCTCTCCAGTTATGTCCTATTGGCCATGGTGGTGCAGGGCCATGGAGGCAAGGCAACCCCCTGTACTGGTGGCAAGTCAGACAGTATGTGCTGCCAATAGGGCATAAAAAAACTGCCTTGGAAACGGCTGTACACCCAACTCAGCCAACAGGGTGATAAGATCCCTTGGGAGCCTCTGCCCTGTCATACTGTCCACCATCCCCTTTCCAAAACCATGTGGTTTGTGTCTTGCTCTTGGCTCCGTGAAGATTTAGCAAAAGTCCTTGGTGATTTGAGTGTAGGGTACATCTTAACAGAAGAAAGATCAAAATGAATTTAAAGATAGAATTGTGTTGTTTCTCTGGAATAGCAGTTAGATTTTTCAAATGCAATTGGACTTTTCCCTCAGATGAACCATCTTCGACTGCAAAACTGAGAACTTGTAATTTCTAGGGGCTTATAGCACGAATTCCTAAAAATTCAACCACATAGTTACTGGTAAAAATGACTGTAATACTTTATAAGACTGGAAGATGAACTATGTCTTGATGTTCGTAATAAAGTTACATGGAAAAGCTTTTGGACAAGTAAAGGTCTAATCATTAATACTCTCGATCTGAATCTAATGGCTAAACTAGAATATACAGTAGGAGGTGATATGTTTGAATCTGGTTTTGCAGTTTTTTATTAATATAAAGGATCACATTGAAAAATACAAGAGATGCCATCAGTTACCTGACCCTGGGCAAGCAGTACTATAGCTTGTTGTAGAAATCACCTCACTTAGTTTTTGGTTCAGACTGTGACTACTCATAAAATATTGGTCTCATTTTTTAAAGGCTATTAATATTAGCTACAGCAAAAAAAGCAGCAGGTTCTTCATGCTCTTTCAAGGGCCCAGCTTTTGAGAAGATTTGGTTTCATCTTGGCTACAAGATGTGAAATTGATAACATAAGGAATAATAAGACAAAGAATGCCACAGGTAATTTAATCAAAATTAAGTTTAGGGGCAAGGCTAAAGCAGTTAATGCTATAATTGCCCTCCAGGAACCAATCTCATGTATTTGGAGAATCCATCATTTGCTTCTGAAAAAAGATTTAATCTCTTTTAGAAATGGAAGCATGAAACTCACTAATTTTATTACATGTCACCAATAGAGTTTTCAAAATCATTAAGAAAAGGAACCCAATAACCCAATACTATAATGTTGATTTTCAAGAGACAGGAGATCAAATTAGTAAAAAAAAAAAAAAAAAAGCTTAAAAAAGCTTCTTGATTTGCAAGAAGGATGTTGGAATTTCTGAAAAAGCAGAGATTTTAAAGTAAGAGATTCAAAAGAATGTTAATGAAATTCTTAAACATGCAACACAGTAAATTGCTAAATTATAATGCAGTTCAAATTACATATATGAAAAATGTATAGATATGTAATAAAATATTTAGGAATCAAGTGGCTACAAACATACCAAGAGGTAGTCCTAATCCTTCTTGTCAGTATGCTAAGTTACGAGAATCACAAATCAGTGTTATGGATGAATCTGAATGAACTCTCAGAAATTTAGTTTGAAAGAGGTCTTGTTGCATCTGCAAATGGAAGACTCAGTGTGAACAAAAGCCTCTGGGCAAAACGCTCTTTCTATTATCTTAACATTATAGTACCATTTTAATCTATTTGGAATAGATTCGTCTAACAGCTAACTCAGATGGATAGACTGGTTTAAAAATGCTCCTAGACCTAGCTTAGCTTAAGCTGTTTTACTAAGAAGAGAAAGTTCTACAGTGTTTCAGTGCTGCTAACTAAAGAGGCAGAATTTTTTCCCAGGAGAAAATGCAGGATCAGGCTCTTTTTATTAGCTTATTTAATTATTACCTATGTTGAACACAATCAAAAAACAGAAATGTTCCGCAAAAAAAACTAACTTTACAACAAAGACAGCACCAAAACATGAAACTCTGTACTGAGTGTACCTGTGCCATAAGTTGGGTTTGCTCTCCCTTATAAATTTGGTCCTTGATTTTAGGTCCACATTAAACCCAAGTTGTTGTGCTCATCACCTTCCTTTCAGATGAACCCACTGGGTATCTTCAAGTTGCCATTATTGAGATCTGCTTATTATCCTAAGAGATCTCATGCACTTCAGGACAGGAAAAGGCAGCTGCAAGTGGACAAGAACACAGAGCTTTGTGAAAACGCCTAGGTCTCCCCAAAGTGCTAGATGCTTTTGACCTGACTTCACAAGTTGCTTTGTGCCTTCTGTGCTTAACCAAAATCAAGAAAAGCTGAGACTCTGATGGTGGATGGGAATGACTACCTTGCTTAAGGGTCTAACCTGGTTTGAGGGAAAAAAAAAAAAAAAAAAAGCTCCATTCCATAGTACAGACACAAATGAAAACTGTAATAAAAAGATGTATCACCTTTGAAATACACCCGCTGCTTTGCCTGTGGATTAAGCAGGAAAAAAAAAAAAAAGCTAAATAGTTCTTCCTTTTTTGCATAAGTGATGAAAAGTCAGGCAATTTTCACCTGTAAAATTTTTCAGGTGATTTCTTCAGCTACCATGCTGGGAGAGACACTAAAGAACTGCAGCTGTAACATTCACCCTAACGTAATGAGCACGCAATTGAAATAATTCTTCCAGCCCAGGTCTGTATCTCCTGCATTGCAAAAGGAGTCTTCTCAGAGACTCCTTCATTGAAGATCACTCATTCCCTGGTATTTTTCTCCTACAAATAGTTTTTTTTCCAAATGCTCCCACAATTAGGACAAGGTTTTCAAAAGTATTCAACACCCTACAGGTCTCACTATGCTATATAAGTCTGCACAGAGAGCCACATTAGAAAAGCTGAAGCTCTTTTTACAGGGTCAAATAGTGGGTCTTGTGTTCTTGTAAACATATGGACCCACATATGAATATTTGCATTCATAAAATAAACCATAAATCATATGAAAGGGTCAGTAGTAACAGTCCACCTGTATTTCTTGAGATGGATCTGGAGATCACAGTAGAGATCTTCATCCTCCATGAACCTGCTTATCATTTCAGAGAATCACAGAATGGTTGAAGTCGGAAGGGACCACTAGAAATCATCTAGTCCAACACCCCTGCTCAAGCAGGGACACCTAGAGCAGGTGGCACAGGGTGGCAGCCAGGCAGGTTTGGAAGATCTACAGACAAGGAGACTCCACAACCTCTCTGGGCAGCCTCTTCCAGTGCTCTGTCATCCTAACAGTAAAAGACGTTCTTCCTCATATGGAGATGGAACTAACTTCCTGTGTTTTAATTTGTATCCATTACTTCTTGTCCTGTCATTAGCCACCATCAAGAAGAGTTTGGCCCCACCTTCTTTACATTCTCCCCTCAGGTATTTATACATTTTGATCAGACCCCCTCTCTATCTTCTCTTCTCCAGGCTAAACAGGCCCAGCTCACTTAGTCTTTCCTCATATGATAGATGCTCCAGTCCCTTAATCATCTTCGTTGCTCTACAGCGGACCCTCTCTAGAAGCTCAATGTCCTTTTTGTCCTGGGGAGCCCAGAACTTCACCCAGTACTCCAGGTGTGGCCTCACCAGAGCTGAGCAGAGGGGCAGGATCCCCTCCCTCCACCTGCTGGCAACACTGCTCCTGATGCAGCCAGGAGCCCATTGGCCTTCTTGGCCATAAGGGCACATTGCTGCCTCAGAGTTAACTTGTCTACTAGGACTCTCTGCAGAGCTGCTTTCCAGTAGGTTGACCCCTAATCTGTACTGATGCTTAGGGTTATTCCTCCCCAGGGGCAGGACCCTGCACTTGCTCTTGTTGTACCTCATGAGGTTCCTCTCTGCCCAACTCTCCAGCCTGTGTAGGTCCCTTTGAATGGCAGCACAGCCCTCTGGAGTGCATTCTTTGATGATGTTCCTATATTGTTCCCATGTTGTCTGACCCTTCCTCCGCATTGTATATGCTCTCTTTTTCTCTTTAAGATTTCCCTATTTAGGTGAATTTTTTTTCACCTAAAGCATACTTTAGAGTCAGATTTTTAGTGTTGATTTCAGTGTATTCACAGTGCGACCCAATGTCTCCAAGACATCTTAAAGCTTGCCGGGATGTTTTGAATAATGATCTGTGCCAGTGCAGAATGCAGCTTTTTTTTTGTAGATAAAAGGATGTAGCTAAGAAACATTGGGCTTTTTTTTCCTATTAGTTCAACTAAAGATTTTTTGAGATATAATAATCTGTCTTATCGCTGCAGCAAGATGCTATTTTGATAGAATTAAATTTAAATAAGCTTCCAGCCTTTCATAGTTCAGTGCACTAATTACTTCCACACAACACCAACGCAAGATGACACTTTTTATACATGGGGCTATAGGGACACATATATAGAGAGAAACAGAGAAACACATAGAATAGAGTTAAAACACAATTTTTCCCTCTTCTTTTACACAAAGAGATACAGAAAATGTGCTCAGGCAAGATGGTGAAATGCTAAATAAGGACATAAACCTGCAGAAGAGAAATACACCTAGCTAAGGATCTTTTTTCTTTTAACCTTAGAATACAGAAGAAATATATAGCTGCTTTATATTGTTAGCCAAGAATATCCTTTAAAGCTAGCAACGAGACAACAAAGCTAGAGTTGTCTGAGGTATATTAATCTATTCTGTAATTAACAGCAGAAAGAATGAACACAGTATATCCAAGGTTTTTTAGAAAGATTAAATCAGCATGAAACTTTTTTAAGAGGAAAGGTATTTTTCTGATTTGTTTTGCATTTGTTCACTAGAAAAGACAATTTTCCAAGGTTTCTTTAGGATTTAACTTGCTGCAATTCAGTATAACATTTTTTTTTATTATTATTATTTAAGTCAATTTCCATTCTGTGCAAGCCATAGGTTGGAAGCTACAGAATAAGGGCAAATCTTTTCTGAAATACCTTGTCACTGTCTTTTCAGTGCAACCCTACTGACTTAATTGAATTATACACATCACCATAACTGAAAGCAGAATTAGGCCCTCTATGCATCCATGCTTTTCCTCAACTTTATTTCCGCCCTTAGCCTCAGGGAATGTAACAGCTGAGAAGGAGGGTTACATCCCAGTCAGAAAGCTCTCAAATCACAGGGCTAAGATTTAAAACCTGCAGTGCTCTGTATGTGAGCTGTGTTAGAAATGCTAGCTGGCAAATCATGCCCGAGTCATTATTAACTCCTTATGTTAATTGCAACATTTTACCTTGCTCAGCATCTATAAATCAATTCCCGACGCTCTCCCTGTGTTCCTGTGTTTATATATATATATATATATATATATAAAGCTATTTAATAGATAACCATATATACAGTGTACATACTGACTAGTCAGGCGGACTATTAAATCAGCTAGCTTAATTTTCAGTGTGAATTTAGTGTAATCTGATCCTCACTTTTCCTGCAATGCCCTTCTCTACAAGGTTGAAGAGTTTTCCCCACTTGAGAAATCTTGGCTTGGGAATGCTTTCTTCTAGATTTAGATGCCTAAAAGTTAGGTCTTTAATTTAAACTAAAGTTCTATGTTCTCTCTGTAGTCACTGGAAAGACAGGCTTCTTGATGGGTGACTCCCATTTTATCATTAATCATTCTTTGGAAGCAGTTCTTTCTCCACACTGTCTGTTGAGTGAATCTTAATGCCTGCCTTGGACTACAGGAGTGACTGGTTAAAAGGAAAAGCCAGCTCAGATGAATCTGGGTCGTTGGCTCTATAATCGAGTATAAAATCACTGTAATTGCTTAACAGCCTTTAGAAAGGGAACCATTAGGACAAAGATTTATTGTGATAGTTAGCCATTAGACAGCTTTGCACCTGGGTGGGAGAGAAGATAAAATGACTTCATCTGGTAGTGGGAAAGAAGGCAGAGTTTATTTTCAAGTGATATGAATTTTGTGAACAGGCAAAATGAGACTTAGTTTTTGAAAATTCAAGAGAAAAAAAGAAAGATCAACAAAATCTTAGTGAATAAGATACACCATTTAAGTGCTGAAGATCAGTGTTTACACTGCTCTCATTGATTTCAAACAATTTAGAGAGAAAAAACTTTCACCTTAAGAACATATGCTTCTCTCTGTTTCTGACTGGAAATTGGACTTGCAAATCTTTTCTTTTTCCAATAGGTAGATTGCATTTCAATCAAAACTTTGCAGAAATTGCCAGAGCCCTAACCAGCTCTCTATATATACCTTTTATATTGCCTCTTGGCAATTGTGTTTCTTGGTCCAAACCACAGCCTCACACTTAGCTCCAGGTAATCTGCTTCACAGCAAAAACCTTAGGTGGACAAACAAATAGCAGGATGTGCTCTTCACCCCTTTTATATAAGAAGGCAAGAAATATTCTTTGCATAGCAACAAATAATCCTACAGATTCCCTAGCAGCTTTCCAGCGCCTGACATACTCTAAGCTAAATGCTATTAACACCATCTCATGCTAAATAAGTAAAAGCTTTGGCACTTTACACACATGGATGTCCTAGCCTGAAATATCTTTCCTTATATAGATATTAGATTCTATACAAATAAATGTTCACCAAGGAATGTGTCATAAACTCCTCTCAGAGATGAACCAAAGGAATATTTTACACGAAAACACAGGAGAAATCCAATGGACTTGTGTGAAGCCTAACTCTGCTGATGTCCCACATCTGAAATTTGCCCAGTAATGCACATGCACATCTGACTGGTTGGATGCTTATAACATAAACAATGCCAAATCTGCAGATGATGGAAATGTTTTTAACATCCCTAAAAAGATATGCACACTACTTTTCATATAGTCACATCTAGCTGGCATATTTTAATAGTTACCTATAGAGTATGTGGGAGGAAAACAACATTAGCAGCTAAAGAAAGTAATCTTGTAAATAAGCAAACTGCAGCCTTTCATTTTTTTTCTGTTAACTAGCACGTACATCACAGAGCCATTTAAGCAGAGCTGAAATAGATTCAGACCTTAAGTATTTGGTGATTCAACAAATCAAAAATTCTTTACAGCAATGTTTTCTCATCCATACTTTCAATGAAAAAATAACAAATAGTTTGCTTTTAAAAGGGTAAAAGATATCATTATGATTTATTTTTATCTTTGGAGTGATATCAAAGCCCTTTTCTAATTATATAAATATAGCTATTTATATTACAAATGACAAAGCAAGGTGTCTGGGTAAGGATATTTTGTTATTTCTAGGATTTTATACTTTCAAAAAAAAAAAAAAAAAAAAAAAGGTGCAAATCTGCAAAATTTCAAGTCTTCCTTCAAGTAACATGAAAATGCCTGTTTACGAGGAGCAGGAATTCTGAATGCTGAGAAACTGAGCTGAGCAGTTCAACTCCCTCTCCCAGGGTAGACCTTTAAAGATTCGGGAAGCCAAGAGTCAACACTCTAGACAACAGAACAAGTATATACACTGAACCTATTTGAACCACAATCTAAACCAAGGGCCCTGATGACTTCAGAATTAATACCTGGCTTCTACTAGCTCTGGGAACCACAGGAAATACTTTCAAATTACTGGGAAAAAAAAATAAGGTTAACTGGTGTTGCTGTCACTCCTTTCCCCTTGCCATCACAAAGACAAAATAATGGAAATGACAGTATTCATTTCAAAGCAATTTCTGAGTCCTTTCCAATTTTGCAGCATAAAAACCTGGAGAAGTCTCAATTAAGAATCCCAAAAGAGAATATGTTAAGCAGGACATGCATAAGAAAATAAACAGGTTGTCAGAAGGCCTTAAATGCAGAAAAATCAGTAGCCTGAAAACCCACAAATAACTGAAATTCTCACTCAATAAATCTTGAATTAGGTTCAGCCATAGTGAATTGCATTGCCTCCTGGCACAGAGCCCTGCTAATTACCTCAACTCTCACCCAGGGAGTGGTGAGATTTTATATTACCATCAAAGTACATCCAGTTTCCTGCATCAGCCATACAGAAACCACAACTAAATCAGTCCTTGAAACCAGAATCTTTCTTCCCTTTTATGCTACTGGTGCCCTTGTCAACTTAAATTACTTATGAATCAACACAAAGTCTTGAAGACATAGCTGCCAATAAAAGCTTTTCAGTATGAGAAGGATTATTTTTGGATAGTAATCAACATTTTAAGCATTAAATGAAACTATGAAATTATAGAAATGCTAAGAAACAAACTCATTAGTACATATTTTCCCTTTGTTATAAGCATTAACCAAGATTTCAAAACACTGGATGAGGTAGGATACTTGCCATTACAAATCTAGTTAATGTAGTTAATTCATCATAACATTTATTTCAGTTTTCATATAGACATTAAGGACTGCTACATTAAGGGCTGCTTAGGCTCTTAGAGAAGAATGGGCAATAATCATCTAATGGTTTTGTGTAAAATCAGAGACTGAATCAAGAGTAAAACTCAGCAAAATCCACACAAGATAAAAGCATTCCAGAGAAACCCTGAATTCTCAGCTATTTCAATGTTTTTGCAAAGAATTCGATCTTGTCTGTCCTCTTTGAAATAATGCAACCTGCTCTTGATTATGCCTGGGTGTATTATCAGCTCTGTGAGCAGAGAAGCACCAATGCAGTTTGAATCCTCTGTTACAACCTGTGAAGTGTGACATGAAAATACCGAAGCTCCTTCCAGGTAAGCTAGTTCAATCCTGAGCACACACAGGTGGCTTAGGGACAGTGCCACATGAAAATAACTGAACAGTTTCCAGAGCTAACCCAGATATGCCCGTGCAGCACTGACCTGCACCTTCGCACCATCTGGACTGCTCGCTTGGGTCAACACGAGCTCAGAGCTCTCTGTGCCCAACAGTCAGCAAGGTCACAGACCTTCCTTTTCACCAGCATCTCCTCGTGACAGCCTGTTTTGTCAACATTTTGCTTGAGCTATGATTTTGTTTTATCCAGGTGAATCTCTTCTCTCAGTTGAACAGAAGGTGCTCCTTCCATAAATCTTAACTTAGGTTGTAAGTGGTCTACATTCCCCCAGTGAAATTCACAGTATGATGTCCGCTCTGTAAGATTCCTATTGTAGTGGCACTTGGAGTCCACTAAAAGGAAAGGAAAACAATATGAAAGCAGTTCTTGGCTTAGAGAGCTCGCACTGTGGTATCTAGACAAATGACATGGAACTTTCTCCTGGCTGAGGGCTAAATAGCATTTCAGATCTTTTCCAGAAACCACATGTAAGGCTTCTGGGCATGAGGCTGCCCTAATGCAGCTGTAAGACTGCTGGAGCCAAACACTGACTCACTCATCAGCAGCTCTAACAAGTGTATGGCAGCATATTAATAATGATACTGACATACCATAACACCCATTTTAACATCCCTGCAACTCAGTGGTAGAATGAATGGGAAAAGTAACCACTGATCGAGAAAAAAACTCTGTTTGAATGACAGGGAGCCATGATAGAAGGAAATAGCTATTTTCTGTTCATGGCAGAGGATGGCATTCCTTTACTCCTATCGTCCTATCTGGAAACATAACACCTAGCCTGATGAGAGGGAAAACAAGAAATGCTCTTCATCCTAAATTGAGAAAGTAGAATAGAAGGTAAGAACAGTTTCTCTGGTCCTGAGGGGGCCCAGACTCCTTCTGAAACACTAAGCTGTATCTCTTGGGTTCCTTTTCCCACACATTGACAGTGTTCATTATCAAAGGAGAGAAGTAGGAGAACAAGATAACATTACAAACACAAAAACAAGCAGCAGAAATGAATCTATGAGGCTGCTTGGGGCCGGCTGCTGTGATGGTAAAAGTTTTCATACTTTCAAATCTGCCTGGGTAAATTTATAGAAAAGAGTGAGAACATAAGAACTGCCTTACTGGGTTAGTCCACCCCTAGTTCAACAGTCTGTCTCCAGGAATGCCAAAAGCAGACATTTAGAGCCACATGAGCCTAGCACTTTTCTGCAGATCTTTTCCTGGATCTATTGAGGGTTCTTAAACAGAAAGATAGCCTCTGTGGCTCAAGACATCCCTGAATTAAAGACCTCTGGATCTTGAGTGATATTCTGAAGAAGTATAATTACATGTTTTTTTTTGGCCTCTCCTCCCTCTCCCCCCCCCCCCTTTTTTTTTTTTTTTTTTTTTTGCATTTCTCTCTATTTTTATCTTTAAAGTGTGTGGGAACCCATTTTCTTTTGCCATCTTGAGAGACTTGACCCCTTTTTCAATTCTTCTGGGGATCTCTCCCAAAAAAGACAATCCCCTTCCAACCTCTCTGATTACTAAAGGAGCTGCAGGTGGTAGGTGAACAGCAGAGGTGGAGGAAGAAACGCCAGAGCAGGATCATGACAAAGCCTGGCATAGGCTGCATACAGTGGCACAGTAATCGGGAAAGAGGCAATAGACAATTGCCTTCTTTTGGAGGGGCTCTCCTGAGACTGTGGCCAAATAAACTGAAGTCACCTTCAATGCCATGCCCTCCTTTCTAAGGCTTATTCTTCAAACTGTTTCTCCCTATCCCCTGCCATTTTCCTTGGCAGCATCATAAGCAAGGAGTCTGGCTTTCATAGGTGCCCCTGGCTTTCTGTCCTATCTCTTTCCCATGGCAGGAGCATCCCAAATCTAGCCACACTTCACCTTCCACCCCTGAGGCAGCAAAGTTCAGTTTTGCAAGACTGCACAGGGTGTAGTAATTTACTTAATTTCATCAAATGGCTACTTGCTGCTGAAAAGGCCAATTGCACAATCCTTTCCTTCACAGTCCCCTCCTTCTCCATATCCCTGCCCCTGGCCATCAATGCTTTGTTTGCAATGTAATGGTTATGCACTTCTAGGCTAAGTCAGTTTAATTCACTGAGATGAAAAAAATAATCTACCAAAACAAATACCAGTAAGCTGATGTGGTTTACTACAGAGCTGTGATCACAGCGTCTAAGATCTCATCATGGCCACTGGCAGTCCAAAGAGCAAAACAAATGACCAGAGCCCTTAGTCTAGGCACTCAGAAGTATGTCTCCAGTGCTTCTGGAGAAGCCTTGGGGAAAGAAACCTAGTTTCTGGGTGCACAGGTTTCTCACAACACCTATATACGATATTCCAGTTTCATGCAGGTCATGAACATGCTAGAGAACCTCAAATGGTACAACTTACTTACCATACCAGCTTACCATACATGAGCAACTGAATCAAACCTTAGCTGTTTCCTTCAAAGATGGACTACATTGACTGTACTGGCAAGTCTTCCATCAGCAATAACAAAAGTTATACCTGAAGACTTGCAATTGTCCATAGGCCTGTGGACTATAAGAACTCAGGCATTAGTTTGGAGATGAATCCCATCCATGATATGTTTTAACTGATGCAGACCAGCAAAAAAATCTCAACAGCATATAGGCACATGTAGAAGAGAGGATATTCCCAAATTTAGTTTCTGTGTTCAAACACATTAACATAAAGCAAAGTTGGTCAATTTTATATAACATTAACTGTCCATCTAAGTAAACTTAAAAATCTAATACGCAGCTCCCAAACAGTGGTTTGTGGTCTCTGGAATCTGTCTCCAGGTTTTCACACACACATATTTCCACACTGCTTCAGCTACATAAATATCTATTGATGCTAGAAAGTTCTTTTGCCTTCCTTTAAGAAAAATAGACCTGAAGGTGTTCTGTCTGAACTCCTTGTTTTAAAATACAGTCTACACAAACAAGCCCTGCCAGCCCCAGGCGTTTCTTGCAGATCACCAAGTTAGTTAAAATAATAATGGGCATTAAATGCCTTTTGGAGGTTAATCAATTGGGAGTCTCTACTATAGATTAAAGAAAGAAAAGCATGTTGTGTTACCAAGATGATAAATGAATTAAAGAACTGATCCAATCCCCCAAAATACCATCTAGCTCAATATTAATGAAGTAAGAATTTAATGAACAGGATAAATTTAACCCTTTGCTGTACTCAAATAAGATTATCTGTTTACCAACACACTAACATTTTATTGGTGGGGAATTTTAACTCGGGACATTATGTTGCTAGTCTTGGGAGACTTCAGAATTCAAATCACAGAATCACCACACCCCAACGCCTCTGTTGACCAGGATGGAAAGGCAAGCTGCAATTATGTAAAAAAAATATATAATAATGGAGCCTTGTATACAGAAATGTATGTGATATATCATACCACCTTTTGATTGAAATGCATGTCTTGACAACAGAGAACCAGAAGTATGCTTGAAGAAAGTGTGTCTCCTTGACCACAAAAAGTGAAGCTCTGCAGGCACATTTCAGGTAGGAAATAGAGATCATTGCCTTCAGTTCAACAAAAATGCTGCCTCCCAGCTGAGCCTAATGTAGGATTACAAACCTAGGTAGGCTGTTGACTTTTGGGTTAGCTCCTGTATCCAGGTGGAAGATACACTATGGATACACTAGGTTACTGAAGCTAGAGGAAGTACAGTTTCTGCTACTGTCGTGATACTGAAGCCCTTGAAGCACATTTTATGCACATACATTCACATGCCTTTTTTTTAAAGACCCAAATAAGCAAGTGCACAGATAACTCAGTAAATTGAACACAATCTGAAGATCAGTCATTTTTATTAATATGTAAATTGGAAAGTTGTTCGTTATGCACATAGCTTATTAATAACAAACATACATAGTAAATTATGTTTGGAGATTCAAGAATAAGTCTAGATACCAAGGTTTTCTAACAGAACATCCTATTTTTTTTTCATGTGGATGCTCAAAGCAGCAATGAAGCATGCAAAACATGCATTAATAAGGATCTAAATTATTATTGAAGATCTGAGTACTCCATTTATATGACCTAGTTGGAAAATTGTGCCTCCAGCATACTTCTACCAGTTAAAAGAAGATTTATCTCTAAGCAAACCATACAAAAAGCTAATATTAGTTTACTCCAGGGCTCAACTCACCTTTCTTTAGACCTATAACAGGGGCACCCAGGCTGAGAGAGTGCTTGGTTATCCTAGTAAGTTAACAGGAACGTCCCCAGGACATACCTTCTTTCCTTTTTCTTACCTAAGCAGACTGTGCTCTTAACATGGCTACTTCCATTGAGAGACTAAAGTGAATCAGTAAAAATCTGGATCTATGTCTTCTGGGAGTGAGCTGTATTTGGATAAGTATTTATTGCTTCAGGAAGGCTTTTTAATCATGACGAAAATCAAGTCACTCTAAATTTGTCATCAGATATGTTTGATATTCAATTTAAGTATTTTATAGTAGCAATGCCTCAGGCATATACCTGTCTACACAACTCTGACCAAGTGCACAGAGAATCTCTGCATTCACCCAGACATGGAGAATTTTCTACCATATACCCTCAACTATATTTTGTTTTCTTATAGGCTCCAGATTTTAGATATAATAATGAGTCATGCATCTTTACATCAAGAAGCTGCTTATAGTCTAAATGGACTGTGTTTTCACAGACACTTGTGCCACTCTTCCTTGGATAGGACAGTTCAGCCTTTGCGATGCTGTATTCCCAGATGTTCAGTTCCTCAGGCCATAGAAAGTTTCCTGAAATGCAGCCTGAAATGCAGCCCCTCAACAACAACCTCAGCAACCTCCTTCTTCCATATCTGGCAGCATATGATGGGCCTAAATGAGCATCTGGCCACGCACGGATGCATTAGGAGGCATCCAGCAGATGTCTGCATCTTCCTACGCCACAGAAAATTGTTTCATAGGATAAAGAGGATCATCCCATGGGCTGGTTTTGGCTAGCCAGGGAATGGCTACCCTTTCGGGTACTATATCCTCAGCGTAACACTTTGAGACTAATAAAAATTACCTTATTCTTCCAGCACAAAATTTGAAACAAGTTTAAAAATCTCCTTTTAAGATAAAACCCAAGGACCAAAGTTTCCTTGAAATTCAGTTTGGCCTCTACATGCTTACAAATAGTACTAAAATGTGCCTGGTAGATTAGATAATGGTGAAAGGAGGGGATGGGTAGTCACAAACATGAACTTGAGCCCAGGGAGGTTTGAAGGGAGGGAAGCTCTTTAGGGCTGACTAAAGGAGCATGCCTTTTTCTGCTGGAAATATAGGAAGTGTGTGGAGATTAGACTTCATTGATACCCAGCCCAGTCTCCATCAATATATTCGCCTAAATCCACCTTTGCTCTTCAAGCACAATTTATAATCAATCAGTGATAACCAGAAAGAGTATGTAACAATCCTGCAAACAAAATGAAACAGATGCACAGGCTCTGCCAGGTGCTTTTTGGACTCTGCTGGAAGGGGTCCAAATAATTAGCTACTCACCAGATGGGTAGCAAAGCACAAACAACAGCCTAATGTGTCTTGTGGGTACAGACAACTCTGACTTTCTGTGATGTAACAACATTAACATGTGACAGCATTTAGGTTGTCAGCATTTTGAGAACTTAATTTGGTAGCCTGCAATCTGCAGTGATCTGATCCACGTAATCAAACAACTACAGAAAGGAGATTGTGAGTAAAGGTGGCAGAGGCAGACTCCTAGCTTCCCAATGGGATGTGCAGACAGGATCTAAGATACTGAAAGGCAAATTAAAAAAGAAAAAAAATCATTATGCAAGAGTTATTTTATGCAATTTTAGTAATTAGAAAGATTTTCAATGTCCATGACTCATAAAAATAATAATAATAAAAAAAACTTAAAGGAATTTTATTCTCCATCTCTGAAAATATATGTGAAATATGCAGCACACCAGACAGGGTGATGTGGTTTATAGTGTTTACAAGCAATCATTTGGAATAACCTGCAGAGCTTACCTTAGAGCTTCATTGGTACACAAAGCATGACCTGACAGAGACAAGCAAAGCTTTCCAGAGAAGGACATTTTTTCTGGGAGTTTACTTTTCAGCCTTAGGCTTCTCCAGTTTGCAAGAAAGAGGAATTGTGAAGGCTTTTGGTCAGGTATAAAGACATATTTGAGGTGAATAAGAACAAAATCCACTGTTTTTTCCCTTAGCTGCTTTTTTTTTTCTTAAATAAATAATGTGAAAATTTCTGCCAGCTGTCTGTACACCCAAGTGGAAGTGGCATGTCATTGACTCAGAGCAAAAGTTGTTGAGTCTTCAACCTTATGATTCATCTGAGCGGAGTCGCCAAGTCTTGCAATTTCCTCATAGTATTAGGTGTTTTTCTTAGAGCCTCACACCTCTGAGTCATGGATTATATGAGAATTTCAACTTCCATTTTAGAAGTAAAAGCAATTTTCTCGCTTTCCTGGTTATACAGAAATATTTGGAAAACATGAGCATGGCTGCCCCAAAGGCTTCAAAGCAGAAGACAAACACAGGGAATGTAATAAGGAGCGTTAAGTCTTGCTGGGATTTCTGAGCCCTAATTCCTACTTTCTGTAGACGTGATGCTGGCAAAACTGTTTACACAAAATCCAAACACCTATCCAAAACAAAATCCCACTCCTTCTCCCTCTCCCTCACCCTATCCCCAGTTTTGGAGCTCAGGATTTTGCTGGCCCAATTGATTGCTCCATTTGTAATGTCCTGTTTAATGCTGTCGATAACAGCTATCTTTCCACAAAAGAATGTGATTGTAGATGAAGTCTCACCAAATATCCTGTTTCATTCTGCTGCACTGAGATTTCCTGGGTAATAAAGTGATATAACATTTACAAAAGCAAGAACTGTATTAAGCAAAACCAGACTCGATCATTATTTTTTAAACTCTGCTCCAAGCCTACCAGTTGGGAGGGAGCTTTCCTATTTTCTTCCACAAATTTTGAATCATACCCTTTAAAGACTGGCATTCATAAACATCTATTCATTAAAATAGAAAATCTGGAAGAGTTAGCAAACAGATTTTTCTCTTTAGTTCTTATTTTAGCCAATGAGCCCATAAAACTTGAATCTCTTTAGAGAGCTATAAAGAAATAGCTCAATTTATTGAAATAAAAAATCTAACAAAAAGCTCCAAGCAGTAATAAATTTAAAAAAAAAAAAAAAATATGCCTAAAACTTCTGTCAGTAAAGCAATCAAATCAGTAACTGATTAGTGAGATAAATGATTTGGGACAATATATTTGGAGATTTTTTTTTGTGGAGAAAATAAATTCCTTTGGTAATAGTTATTGATGTCAGTGCATCCAAGAATTTACCATTAGGACCACCCAGTAATAAGATGGCAAGGGTTAGGATGAAGTGGGATCACTTATACTACATTTCCAGTGTTGTTCTAAAGACATTATCCTGGATAGTTTTTATTGCCTTACTTCCTGTTCTTGGATCAGTTCTTAAACAGTGCTTTCACTTCTATTATTTATCACATGATTATAGACTAATAGTAAACAGACATATCTATGTATCTTGTAGGCACTGGGTATAGGTATTAGTATGCAATTGGGTGTGTATGTGTGCATGCATAAGACATATACTTATTCACATCATAATAGAGTCTTATTTCTTGGGCTGCAGAAGATTCAGATGATTGTGTAATTAAAGAAACTACCAAAATTATTTTCGAATGGTGAAAAAATAATTCCAAAGAACATCTGGTAGAACATATGGCATGACAGGATGTGCAGTGTTGTGCCATAATAATACACCCTAGGTGCAGTAAGAGGCATAAAGCCAAATGGCATTTTTTAGAGGCAAAAAAAATCTGGATCAAAACAAACTGTAGACCCAGAACTGTATTTAATATATGTAATGATAGCCTCCTGTTCAATTCATGTTTTTTTTTCACAAAGAATCAAAGAAAAGAGCTTAACTGAGCACCACAGAACCCAGATTCATCTATTAGACCTCATTAGGTATTTCAAGAAATCAAATTTCTTGTGGAGATGGAGCTTTCAGTGAGAAAGCACTTTGATACATCTTTAGGTGTGCCTGTGCAGCTGAGGAGCCTAACAAATATTATCTTTAAATCAGCTGAAAATCAAAGAAAATGCTTATCTGTGGCTCAAAGTCATACTGAAACCACATCCATGAACAATAGAGAGATCAATGGCAAAGTGGGAGAGCTTCTCTCAGTCTTGACTTTCTAGTGTTGAGAAGGCATGGAAAGACCCTGTGTGTGCATGTGAGGAGGTAGCTAACTGCATACCGCTCAGCAAGATAAGAGAATTCCCAGGAGAGAGAGAACTCTGCAATTAAGCTTCTAGTAAGAGGGAGAATGTTGTCATCATTAAGGTAGATTTCTACCTTTCCTACTTTTTTATATAAGGGTTTCTTGTTCTCCACCTAGAATAAAATGCTCATTTAAATCAGCAATGCAACACTATTTTCCTTTGAGAAGTCTCAGGAATCACAGTTATCTCTTTTCTCTGTCCCTCAGAGAGGAGGAGATAGCAGGCAATGTTGTCTCAAAATAAATGATTGCTCCCATATTTTGTAAAGGCAGAAATTGCGTAGTTATGTGGGGGGCGATGCAAAAAGCTTCTGAACAATGGAAAACATTTTGGCAAATACCGAATTAGTCACTTTGAAATGATTGCCTTAATACTAGATTCCAGATTAAGCTGATTACATTTGTGATGCCCCTCCCACCTACTTATTTCTGTGTCTATTCTGACACGTGGCCAGTGGGCTGATAACTCCAAGGACATAATTAGGGATTAAAAGTAGTGACAGAGCAGTAGTCACCGATTCTTGTACCTAATGCTAGAATGTCAAAGGCTGCAGAGAGAAGGGAATCTTGGTCTGTCTGTTGACACATATGCAGGTAAAAATTCAGGAGGGGATATTAAAGACTATCATTGCCTAGCTATTCTGATAAGGATACAGAGAATCTCGAGGTCCCTATTTTGTTCTACAAACTAATTTGTTAATAATGTCTGTCTGAAAGAATACTCTTTCACTGCATCTGACTTGCAGTGGGAAGATCTGAATGTAAGTATGAGTGCTTGATTCTGAGGCCACATTCTGGAAAGCAATTTTGATTTAATAGTATTTTATGTATGTGTGTGCAATAAGGAGGTATGAACTTCATGGGAAAGTGAATGAACTGATGGAGAGGGGTCTAATAAAAAGTGCCTACCAAAAGCTTAAAAATGTCTATTCAAAAAAAAAAAAAAAAAAAAACTATGTTGACTCTGGGTTTATGTTCACATTAAATGAAGATGAGAACTGCCCTCCATGTGTGATTTGCTAAGAGGGCTTTCTAATGAGAGTTTGAAGCCAAAAAAATCATTAAAGGCATTCAAAACACAAGCATAGTGGGATAAATAAGCAAACCTTTCCATTATTTTGAACAAAAACTATTTAAAGTAAAAAGTTAAGTAAAATTAATGAAAAAAAAAAGTCTGATTCAACAAAACCTTTCCACAATTTATTTGTAATTTCATCCTTGCTTACCAAAACCAAGAAGCTTATGCCATTAGAGATGTTCTTGTTTCCAGCAGCAATAAAAGTGTTTTGGACTATACGCAGTGGATGACATGGCCAAGCCCTGACAGTCCTCTCATTAGTCAGCAGGACTGTACGAAGAGGAGAAAAAAGTGTTTGGAACTTATCATTCCTTATTATCGTCCTATGGCACATGTATTCCATGTCATGTTCATGTCTATCTTCTCAGTCTCAGATAAAGGCTGGATGTCCTGGGTCTTGTAACTAGATAGACATTACACCAGAAGGTAAACACTAAAGTAGAAACAGAGATTAGATCATGTCAAGGCTAAATAACAGAACTGCTTTTATTAATGTGAATGAAATATTTATCTAGGCCTATGGCTCATTTCAGTTTTGCAGAAATAGCTGAAACTTTTATATGTTTTCTTCTATTTTTATAGATACAAGTTGATTTCTAAGGCGAAAAGTAACATTACCGGAAAAAAATGTGAATTGTCATCATTACTGAAAAAAATAGAAAAGGCATGATATACAATGGAAAAAGTTTCAAAACAAAAATAAACTTCTTGTGTCTTTTTTTCAGTGTAATTGGCTCAGCCCCTCGCTTTACAGGAACATAGGTTCATAAGTGGTCAGTACTAGGAACTTGGTCAAAAACACACTTGCTTTCAATTTTCTATAAAAGGGATACCAACCAACCACAATTCTCCTTTGTCGGTTTTGTTGGGAGAATGTTCTCCCCTATTTACTTTTTCTTATGCAATGGCTAGATATTTTTGACAATCGTGACAGATATATTTGATAAAGTAGAGAGTTTATTTTTCTCCCATTAAACTACAATGAAAACATGAAGCAATTTCAAGATAAATCTGTGATTAGATATTATATTTGTGGGTGGCAGCATAAAGCTCCTAAGAAAGAAAGGGGTATAAATGTTTCAAACATCAGCAGATTCCTGGGGAAAAACAAGCTTGAATTCTAAAACCACTGGTCTTGACTCATCTCACCAATGTTTTCCAGATGCAAACCATTTAGGTTATAACTGCATATGATGTCCTTAAAAAAAAGAAAAAAAAAGAAAAAGTTGTACGCTTCTTCCATTCTAACAACCAGACTATCTCATGCAAACAAAGTTCAGCACAGCTCCACTCAGATTCTATTGTCAGCTGAAAATTCAGAGAAGTTGTGTAACTTCCAATTTGGTAAGGAAACTTTCAGCATATGTTTATCTAGCAATGTGGTCTTCTGGGCTAACAGATCCCGCTCTGTGCTGTCTTCTCACCGTAACAGGTGAACTTGCATCAAATTGCATTTTCTGCAACAGTGACCAGAGGAAGTGTAGAAGGTTAAATCAAGCGGAAGATGTTGAAAACAGACAGATTTGAAGCAGAAAGTCAGGTCACATATTAGATTGGTTTAGTTGTCTTAAGAAGTGGGAAGACACAAGTAAAGATAACTATCTGAAAGCCTGAAATTTAAATTACCCCTCAGTATCTTTCCTATAGGATATCTAAATGTTTGGACAAAACTACTAAAACACAGCAAAAACAGACAAAAAAAAAAAAAAACAAGAAAAAATTTAGAAGTTAATCATTGTCCTCAAACACACGTGGAAGTACTGACATTTTTATCCTTCTGTTTGCCCTTCAGTTGCAGATATGTTAAACTGTAAATATCCACCAATGTACCTCTGGGAGCCCAGACTAGAGTTTAGCCTGGTTGGGACTTTCTCCTTAACATGAAAAGTAATCTGGTTTTGTTTTTCAGATTCCGTCAGTGCAAAGGACTTAACAAAGAAACACACACAGACACAAAACCACCAAGAAATTCCTCTAGCACAAGTTTAAAATGTTAAGCAAATCCCAAGCAACGTGCTTTAACCAAGCCCATAAGTAAGTGCCAAATCACTGATCCAGAATTCCTCTCCCTTGGCAGAGGAAACAAGTGAAATCCTTGCTTTCTCTCTTTCAGGCTTGACCTTCTTCTTCCCAGCTTATTTAGACTTGTCTCTTCTTCAGACAGCCCTTTTTAACTTTTTTTTTTTTTTTTGAGTTTTCAACAGATTAAAGAGATTTCAATAGATTAAACACTGCATGATCTCTAACATGCCTTCCAAACTCATCTTTATTCGTCACATGCCTGAAGTGTATTAATTCCATCATGCCACTCCAAAGGGAAAGCTGAATTACAGCTTGGAAGGGGCTCTGATGCTTCTCAGTGAAGGAACTATAGAAGTCAATAGTCAATCTTTTTTTTTTCATTCAAATGCTCAATAAAAAGCAGGAGGTTTTTATCCTCTTGGTAAAATAAGATACTTTCTCCTCAATCTATATTCTTCTTACATGTTAAAACTCATGCACCCTATGAAAGACTCAATTATTTCATGTCAGAAGATCATTTTTTTTGCAGTTGCTTTTCTGCTTCTCAGTAACTTCTCATCACTTGTTTTGTTTTGTTTTGTTTTGTTTTATTTTATTTTATTTTATTTTATTTTATTTTATTTTATTTTATTTTATTTTATTTTATTTTATTTATGTTGTATTCTAATCAACTGTATCCAAGGCATTGTAAAATGATTTTGAAATTCCATTTGCTAAAGAGAAACTGAGCAGAGTCCTGGCTGTACTGTGTATCTATCAGATACAGAGACTCTATGGAAAATTTTGGTGGTGTTGTGGTGTCTTCGGTTTGTTCTGTAAGAGTAATCTGACAAAACAAACCATGAGAAAGATCAACATTGAATTAGTTAATATATGAAAACAATATAATATATAGTCATGTATTACATGCAATATATTATTATGTTATATATTATATGTTATGTATTATATATTGTAATCTATATATATTATATATTGTAATATAATATATAATATGTGAAAAATCTGACAAGCAAATCAATTTGATTGATTTGTATTGTTGGTTGTATTGTTAAGCCATGTTTTTCCATGTACAATAAAACCAGATTCACTTCTACATTCAATGAGAAATTTTCAGCAAAGGCAGAACAAATCATCTATTAAAAACTGCACTGGGAATCAGTAGGTGCCAGATGTCAAGACTGACGCATCTATAGCACTTAAATGAAGGTGGCAGCGAAACACACTTTGAAAAGTCTTTGCCATAAGTGTTTTGGGTCACCAGGTACCTCAAACTGGCTTCTAGAATAAGCATATTGCAACCTAAGAAGTCACATGACATTAAATATTCTTAACAAAATGCCTACAAATTATAAATTCACACTGTGCTCCTGAGATGTGGTGGGTCCTACTTCTTGCTACCTGCTATTTGCCAGAAGGATACTGAACAATGTTTGGCACGAAGCAAGACGTTGGTCTTGCTCTTGACACTATTAGTTCTTGAACTATCTTTACTCATCATCAGGAGGTAGACATCAGAAGTCCTGCTCTATTTTTCCAGGTTTATCTCCTAAAATGCCGTTTGATAAAACAAGAAATTTCTCAGCCTCAAGGCTCAATAAGATTAGGAGAATTAGTTCTACCTTCAGAACAAATAATTTTTGTCTTCGGTTTCAGACATTCCAAGGCAGCCTTAGTATGCAGCCTTGTTTATTTGAATGTTGCCTTCAAGAAGATACAGTGCCCTCTGCCTGACAGATTCAATTCAGGCCACTATGAACATCAGACAACCTTAAAATAAAAGCAGCATATTTTATCTTATGTATAGTCAACTCCCTGATTATGACACCATAAACAACAGCTTAGATTTGTCTCACCTAACTGGGAGAAGTGGTGATTGTAAGCCCCACTCAGAGTCAGTAGAAGGAAACAAAATTTCTGGAAAAGATTTCATTTGATCTCCTGCAGAATTCTGTTTTGGACAAAAAGTCTGTATTTCCCTACATGGAATATAAAGGAATTTAAATCAATACCCCAAAGACAAATGTCTACATTACTACAAAAGGCAAAACAAAATGAAACACAGTCCTGGAATATACTTTTTTTTTTTTTTTTTTCTTTTCCTCAACTGCTCTGTTGTCTAGTTAGCTTTATTTGTCCTTGATTTGTCCTGGGGATCTTTTTGTGCATACACATGAGATCTTTTTTTATCTTATTATTATCTTATCTGGATTTCAAAATACCTTATTGATTCGTTTATCTGATAGGACTTCGGATCCCAGATTTATACTAGACATGTATGTGACATCTTAGATAGTTACAATATTTTTGTAAATGCTGCAATACTTGGAAACGATATATCACTGAGATATTAACCATGCATCCCTCTCATTAAATTTAATTCCAATTCACTGTCAATTTTCCCTAAATGTTACATATGACATACTAATAATATAATTGACAGATCTGACCTTTAGAAAGCTTTTCTTGTATCACTCTCCCCAACTCCCACTTTTTACCACTTTTGCTGCCACAGCCTCCTTCCTCATTAATGAAATTAGAAAAACAAAGCAAGAGCTAAGCGTGGTGTTCTCCCCTATTTGATGACTGCTCATAGTACACAACCGCTCTCCAAAAGTCCCTCCCACCTCCCTTATTTCTGAGTTTAATATTAAGCAGCTTGCTAGAACAGGTTGAGATGTTGCAGGCAAACTCCCCCAGCCTGTTACGTACACATGGCAGCCACAGACAAACAAGCATCGCTTGGCACCAGGTTTTGGCTGCTTGGTAAGAAGGATGGAGGAGGAGGCCACCTGGCCAAACCTACTACTCCTCTGTTTACTTGTTCCCAACGTGATGGCCGTCCTGAAATGTCATGCCAGTATACACAGGGTAGAGCTTTAGAGTTTTGTTTTGT
This sequence comes from Nothocercus julius, assembly GCA_013398735.1. Lineage (NCBI taxonomy): Eukaryota > Metazoa > Chordata > Aves > Tinamiformes > Tinamidae > Nothocercus > Nothocercus julius. The sequence continues at coordinate 5,092,588 of VZSV01000042.1, forward strand.
CCCCAGTCTTACTCATATTTAGAATATGCTGCCATTAGGCATGATATTTTGCAGCTTTCTCAATTGCAGAGCACCTCTCTCCAGGCACCACGGCTGCCCCTAGCTCATCTATTTCACATTTACCCTCTGATTCCTGCCATTTTCCATCAGTACCTAACAGGCATAAAAAGTAAAAACAATTTATTTTCAAAAGCAATAAAAATACTCATTTTATTTTCAAACAGTAGGTAGTAGACCTGAATCCAAAGCCAGACTTAAATCCAAACTTCTGACTTCTTGGACTTTTCACTTTCACTTTCCCACAGTTTGTAAGCTGGGAATAGATGTAGCAGGCTTATCTAGAGGACATTAGTGAAAGTGTGTTACATATTCTTCCACATTGCTACATATTTTTGTACCACAAAAGGAAGATTTGACATTACAGACTAAAAGTTGAACCACTGATATTGGTGATTCTTTCCACTGCCTTAAATGATTGCGATATGCCTTTAAGTTGTGATTATACACTTTGTAGCTACTCATGAAATTTAACAGATCTGCAAAGTGCTAATTAAGGAAAGTAAAGTATATTCATCTAATCATATACATTAGAGATCAATATGACAGGCTGTTTTCCCTATCGCTAGTAAACACTTCAGCACTAAACAAAATAGCTACTTGAAAGAGAAATACATGCAACAAGATTTAGCAATATCAATAGGCTTTTAAATATAGTTGAAAATACTGCACAACATTATGATGCATGTTCACGGTACTTGGAGGTGGCAGGTCTGTAATATCATGTGACCCAGTAAAAAGGAGCAAAAAGATTTCCACTCACGTTAAGTGCCTTGCAGAAGCGCACTGAAGTTGACATTAGCATATCACAAATGTGAAACTGGGACATGGACTTAATGTGAAATTAGAACAGCAGCTGGTATCCTGTTAGCAAGTAAGTGTATTTGCTTGGGGGAAGAAAGGACAATGCAAAATCAAACCATGCAAACGAGCAAACAATCAGTCAGCAAAGGATATGTGAAATCTACTGCATATTTTAGGTTGTCTATGCACCTTGCTCTACATCGTTTTATAAAAATAAGTATTCGATGGGATCAAACCATGTTCCCCAAGCTGAATTATCAAGAATGTATTTCCCTTTATAGGGCAATCTGCAGATTATTGAAATTTTAACATCTGACAGGCTTGGGTATATTATCATTTTATTTTCTCTGCTGCATCATGTAGTTCAGTGAAGGATAAACCAAAACTTTATATCCTCCTGTAGAACTTATATTTATATATCAGGCAGGCAGAATGCACAAGATATTTTAAATTACTTTTCACACAAATATTCACCATTTATTTATTTAAAAAAAAAGAAAAAAAAAAATCCCTTCTAACAACAGACCAAAAAGTAGCAAATTTCTAAAGCATTGCTTTCTGCTTTGACTTCCTGCCTATCACAAAAATCACACCATCTACCATGCACACGGGGAAATATGTTCATCAACCATCTTTTTCTTCCTCTTTTCCACATCCCTCCTTCCAGCTCTTCTATCTTGGCGAGAAATTGGGTTACATCTTACACTCCACCTCCTATCCAGGGAGTCATTCAGGGGCAACCTTGTTTCAGGGTGATCCTTGAGGATTCACTTAATACTTAGTGATGACCCTACAGATTCTCCAGCATTAACACAGGGAATTTGAATGAATTTCTTTTGTTCTGTATTTCCTTCTCTATAAACAATAACATGGCCAAGCGAGTGATTGCTGTTTTTATTCACCAAATTATAGCATCAGGCTATTTACAACCTTGCATGTCCCCCTACAGCTGCTTCACCAAGCAGCTCTTGAAATGTTTCAACAGTTCTATTATCTTCTCTAATGCTGAATATCACAGCAGAGGCACACGTGTAAATGGGCTGGCAGTCAAGAGAAGAGGAGCGCCCCTGCCCTCGCCAGCATTGGGACAGCCACTGACGTGTGGCTGAGTTGGTGACTCTTCTTTTCAACCATTTCCCCTTTTGCCTTAGGACTAACAACGTGCAATGTTCTCTGAGGAAGTTCCAGTCCTGAGGAGTTGCAGACAGACTCAAAAGGATCTAGGCTAACCCCTGCGGAGCCCAACGGACCGGACTACTGTCTGGCTTATGCATCTGAAACTAGTTCACCTGCTTGAGCACACACAGAAGAACCATCCCCTTTCCAGGCTCACGAGAGCTTTGCTCCTGAACAGGATTAAAAACTCCTGCCTAAGGCATCACAAAGACAAGGAGTCCACTCCGACTGACAAGAATAACTGCTAGCAGTGGTGATCAAAGTAATGGCTTTTAAGGTGTCTATTGCCTGACAGTCTACCTTCTCTTACTTACATTGCAATATTTATAAAATATTGTGAGCTCAATTATATTAGAATGAATCCAGAAAAACATGAGGACTTCAGATTATACTAAATGCCATCCATAACTTTAAACTTGCACAGGTAAAGCAGCTCCAAGATTACAAGCAAATGGAGGAAGGGGCATACATTCTTTAAATGCAAAGTGAGAACAACCACAGAACAAAGCAGCATCACCTCCGTTCGCGGATTCCTGGCACCGAATGGAAATGCAGCACAGACCTCTCTTAAAACTTCACTGCAGCATTATTCGCCCTTTTGATAAACATCTGCTTAAAAGGCTCTCGTGAGATCCAACTGGACCTCATTTTTTAGTTGTAGTATTAGTATTCACATTATAGTAGTATTATAGTAGTTACATGTAGTATTAATAGTTACATCTTACACTGTGTTAATCACCTAGAAACCAGAAACTGAATAAAACAGAGCGCTGACTAAGGTCTCTAGTGCTCTGAGTGACAACCCTTCAGTGCCAGGAGGACGGAGGAGAAGAGAGGGACGACTTGACTCTACTTCTCCTAACATGCCATCAGTAGAACACATCATGGCAAGGGAGGAGTAATATTTTTCCATATGAAGGACTGCAATTCATCTCTGCTTCTGAGTAAGAGGAAGTAGGGATAAGATTGGGCGAAGTAGGGATAAGATAGGGAAGGGGGGAAGATAACATAGGGAAGTAGGGATAAGATCGTCCATAATGGCCAGATTACATACTCTAATGAGACTCTGCAACTGTTGTGACACCTAAGATCAAGGGACCTGCCTTTAAAGCCACAAAATGTGACTCTCTATATACTCAGTAAGCAGAAGGCAAGGATGACATTGAAGTTATGTTTCTACAGAAGACATTCTCAGGGGCAACTGCATGTCCCCATTAACTCCAGTAACCCTGTCTGACTGGTGCACTGATGTACTATATTAAAGTAATATATTGTAATAGTTACAGCCCAGACTGCTATTTAATGCTATCTGAATATAGCCCTGAGTGACTCTGCTTCTTTGGGTTTGATGTGAAGCGCTAAAGTGGTGTTGTTACTGTTTTATAAAAATTATAACTAAGCAGTTTTAAACTCTTTTGCCTCAGATTGGTGATTTAATAATATGACTATTTTAATGCTTCTGCTCTATGTTTGTTTAAAGCTTTAAGATATCATTAGGTATTGATAGGTTACTGTAGCTCGGCCAAAACACCAGCATAAAATCTTTAGTCTCAACAGCCTCATTAATGTTGGAATGATTAAGCAATACCAGCAAGCACCACTGCACCACACAGAACACCAGGAGTTTTCAATGTCATAAAATCTAAAGGTATATCACACTTTACACAAGTTGAAAAAAACACCAAATTTTTGCCATTATCTCCTATTTTTTTTTTGCAGGCAAATGAACAGAGCCAAGTCTATCCTGCCAATAATAGTTAAATTACACTTGGAAACAACATAATGACTGTAATACCATCTTTACAATAATCATGCTTTTTATACACAGTTAACTATTGCCATCCTGCAATATATTTCAATTCCATGTAAATCACGTGTGGAATGGTTGGTTTAACTCTTGCAGAGCAGCCAAGCCAGTATATCCTAGTTATGTAGCACACTTCTCTCCAAATGAGATGATTTGGCTGATAAGACATTAACATGTCAAACTGAAGGACTGCACTGTAGTTTGACAGTCAGGAAAAGGGGACTGCAGGTAAAGGCTGAAGGCCAGAGGTGAGAACATTTATAATAACAGTGGGATTTCAAATCATCTCTCAGGGGACAAGCTGATCTACAGATAAGAATGAGGAAGATTGGCTTGCATGAACTGACATATGGTGTTAGCTCAAGAAGAACAAATTGGGTATGTTTACTGAATGATTGAAAATCAATAACCTTGAAAGTTCTGGACTCAGAAAAGACTGAGATAAAGACCAAGGATATATAACTTGCATATCTAACAGTCAAGCATCCTCAGAATTAAACCTGTAATATCTACAGTTCTTTTAGAAGAAACAATTGTGTGATAATCCTCAGGGATACAGGACAGAATATTGTTAAACACAACTTGCCTGAACATTTTTGTCTTAAAGAACTTCAAATTGCTTCTGCAGTTATTTTATTCAATAAAGTGTAATTTTAATTGATATTTAAAGCCTTCAAAAGTATAAATTGCTGTTGTCTTCTACACCCACTACGGCTTTTGAAAAGCTCCTCCAGTTTCCACACTAGCAAGCTGAACTATTCCTAGTTGGACCAGTAGAACAGGACTCATTTTAGTAGGAACAGGACCATCATAGTTATAATGCTGAGCCCACAGCTCCTGGCACTGTTCCCAAGGGCACTAAGTACTGAGAGACTTCCAAAGACCACCAGTGACATGAGATACGGTTGCAGGAAAACTGCTTAAATATTTGTGCTCCTATGCCATGAGCTTCATCCACATTAACACTACAACTGTCCACAGCAAGATGCAAGCCAGACAAACAAACCTTTTGGAAGACTCAGCTGCGGAGGAAGAGTGTTACACAAAAAAAACAAACAAAGAGTGTTACCAGAACAAGACACCTCTGAATCACACCCACTCTCCGATAACATAACAGAAAAACAATTTTTGTACTTAATTTACTGCTTTGTGAAGGGTATTTTTGGGACTGGAACTAACAAGAGGGATTGAAAAGAATACTTATGAAGACTTGTGCAGATTACATTATTGAGTCAGATACCACAGTGAGGAAGAGTTGCTGTAGATCATATTCAATTTCTAAAACCAGTCTTCTCTTTTCAGGGCACAGCTTCTCCACTTCCAAAGCCCAGTATGATGTCTACAGCTATAGGAGAGATTCTGGAAACTTTAAGAATTGACTGGTTGTTTGTGGAAGGAGTTGACCCAAAAAAGTGTCTGTAGAGGGTCAGGCTTGCCATGGATTTCATCTTCAGCGTGGCCATGCGCTGCTGGCATGTTCTTCTCCAGCAATGAGAATTGTTGGTCATATTTGGGCAGCACATATAATCAAACCTGTTCCTTTGGCAGTCCAAATCAAAGCTTTTAACACATTTTTAATCTACTTCAGCATTCAGTACTTCTTGACTTAGAAATCATGGGATAGGTTAAGGAACGATTAAGTCATGGCATGATGTCCATGTTTTCCAGTCAAATACAAAAGGTGTATTTCTACTGCATTTTCTTTTTTTTTTTTTTTTTCTTTCAGCATCTTGACACTACTTAGATTCTCTACATAGCCTGAAATGCAAAATAACTTGTCTTCTATACCACTAAGCTTCCTAAGAGCTTTACTATTTTAGTGCCCTTTGGATTCATTCCCTCTGGCAATCCTTTCTCAATGTAAATGCTCCAAACTGTTCTTGCCCAAATACACTGCACTATGAAAATTTACTGTAGACAGATTTCAGGATATTCAAAAGGATGATTTATTAATAGAATTAAGATCACTGCAATTAAACAAAATTAAAGATCAGGATAACCCTGTGACAGTGCTTATTTTCTATGTTTTAGAAGAACTATAAGTCTCACTGATAAAAACTGTCAGTGTTCTTTTTTTGTCTCCATTTTGTGTCCTCTGAAACAAAACACAATTCAGACTTCTTATGCTGTCAATTCTTGTTTTGTATGTTCAAAGATACTTAGTTTGGAACACATAATGGCAAATGACACTATCTGTGCATCAACACCATCTATGCATAGTTGCTTCATCTAACATAGTTGCCTTAAATATATTGCCCTTTAAGTAACATAAACTCTATTTTTCTAGAAATCTGTTAGAAAACAGAAGTATTAAAAGACAATTGCTTACATATCTATTTCATCTTGAAACAAAACTATATGCAATCATGCAAAAATTTGCTGAAGTGATGGTTGACATATTTTAAAGTACACAGATGAAAGTGATAAAGCTCCATAAGTGTTCTTGCTTGAAAATCTGAGCAATGGAATTTAAGACTATGTTTGACTTAAGAAGAGTCAGTGAGAAAATGAGTTGATGATGTGACTCGTGAAACTGCCCCACTGAAAAAAAAATTAAATTTCATTTGCTTTCTATAATGGAAATAAGAACCTACATAGTTAGACAGTCAGACATAATGGTATTTAGCATTCTGTTATTTTAATCTATTATGGAGCTGATTTTTTACATCTTTTCAACATGTAATTATACATTTAGTATATGGGAGATCTCTGGCAAGTATTCTGACCTGACTGCACATACAATTTCTCACCAATTCTGGCACAGCAGATCTTAACTTTATTTGGGTAATCATAACTGGATAGCACAACTGCTATTGGAACAGCCATAACTTTTCATCTTTGATTTCCTAATGTGATGAAGAGAAAAACTCCTGCCTTCTGAATTCCAGAACACAAGAGTTGTTAGTTAATGTTAGTTTCCATGAAAACAACTATTTCCATAGAGAGAGTGTACTTATTTGCAATTCTCCTTATGGAAATGGGAACAGATACTCACTGGAAGATGCACAAATACTGAATTTTTAGTTGAGGCATTCAGCATGAGATGTATCAGAATCACAAACAACTGGAAACATGGTCTTACAATGGGAAAACCCTGGCAATACCTAAACCTAGGAACTGTTCCTGCTTACACTTTGGTAATGGGAGCATCAAAAGTCACCCAAAGTAATAAATATTAGTGCTGCAACATACACATGACTACTAAACCTGGGATTTCTAAGCAGCAAAGTTTAGAGCACCGTTGTCCCTACACTTAGCCTTAGTCATGTTTTTAACACTTTTTGTTCAGTGGAGCCTTTGCAGAACATCAATGACAGTAACTGTGATAGAAGTGGCAATTTGTAGGGATATAACAAGATGACAGCTATTTCTTCCCAAGAGATATTGGATATTTATAGTAGCTCCGTGTTCCCTGCCCTTATAGCCTCTTTCCACACGTTTTCTAATTTCCACTCTTCTGCTGCCTAGTACTGCATTTTATGCCCTTTCCATTCCCTTTTTTCACCTCTTTCATTATGTTTTTTACAATGCCTTGCACTTTTCTACCAATCTCTCTTTTGATTTTCTTTTCATAATTCCAGCATAGCCTAGGGCAGGAATGACTCATCCCTTCATGCTTAGCCCATAGACCAACCTGCTACACTTTTATGTTACATCTGTTGTAATAATTACCTTTTTAACTGTGTTTTAAGTGGGCAACCTCAATCAATTAAGGTAACAAGTGACTTCAAAACTGCTTAGGACTAATAAAGGCACTCCAAGAACAAAGTATATTTACTTGAATGTACAGAAAAGAGCATACATTAACTTTCAATTCCAGAAACCATTTAAACTTTGTAGATTGCAGTGATTGGCTTGGGTTTACAACCTTGAGAATCTGCTTTCCCATTTCTTTATCTAATACACGCTTCTCTACTTAAATATACAGAAATAAGGGTTGACATTTTCGCTCTGTTCCTGTGATATTCTACTGAAAAGATGAAAGAAACTACAGGTAAATTTTTTTCCCTCTTGTAACACTGTGAGTTTGAAGGTAGTTGGAAGAAGTCTTTAGTATCTTTGGCAAGCCTATTTTGCCCACAAAAGACTTTTCATTTTTAATTTTTAAAAACTGTGCTCTCATATTGCCAAAATTCATGCAACTCTGCTTAATGAAAGATAGCTTGTGTCAATTTTTTTTCAGCCTCACTTTACTTTACCTGTAAAACCTTTACCCACAAGCTGAACAGGTTGGGAGGGATGTCCTCATGGAAAGTCACAGAACCTTTCTGCTGGTGCAGAGCAAACTGGCTCAGAAGTCCTAAGGCAACTTTTGTATGAACGATCTTAGCAAGAATGATCTTAACAAGAAATAAGCCACAAGGTGACATTTGGGCCTTACCAAAGACTATGAAAACGTTGCCATTTATTTCAGCCATGGCAAAATTATACATGCCCATGTGTCAGGCACTTCATATAGATTTTTGCATCATGCTGTTTTCAGGGTGAAAAAGAGGCTATTGAGTCTTCCCTATCCACCAAAATACACAGTATGATAAGGCTCTGTCACCCTGCAATATTCCTTTCAAATCTGAGACAATTTCTAGCACTCTGGCTGGTCACTTAGGTTGTATAAACTTTTATCATCACATCACACCATGTGGCAATTCATTTCTGTATATCACAGCACAACAAAGTCTATAGTGTTATAAATAAAAACCTTTCTTCTGGATTCCAGTCAGCCCTTACAGTAACTGCTGATCTGCATTACTTGGTAATAGAGCAAAAAAAATAGTGCCTGTCAAACACTGACATTTAGTATCATCTGTCTTGGAAAAATGTAGTATCTGGAACGGAAGAGAGCCCAGAGTCAAAGTGTAAGTGGTAGGTATTTTTGGCTTTCTAAGCTAATGAGTAAATGGCATTCCTCTTCATTAAAATTCAAAAGTGGATAAATAATGCATAGTTTGACTGATATCACAGAACTATTCTGGGTTGCCTCTTTTGCTTCTGTTCTGTTATTTCTGCTTGTAGTGGGTGACAAATCATATACAGCTAAAGAAAAAAAAACAGGTGGAAGGGTGAGAAGAAAAGGATTTGGGCCTTGTGACAATCAGCATTGCTATCCCTACTAGTAGGATTGTGGGTTGGACTGTGGATTTCAAAAAAATCAGAATCAGATGCCTTATCTGCAAAATGTGCTCACTCCGGTGTAAATGAAGCACCAGAGACAAGGAATCACGGCAACCAGCACACTAAACGAGAGGAAACAGCAAGGGCAAAACTTTAGAAATTAGAAAGTCCAAACTCTCATATTTCTTCAAATTCAAGCTTCTCCTAGAAGTACAAATCACTTCCTTGCATGTGAGAAATGCTCTTTCCTCCTCCAAATCCTGCCTTCTTATATTTTCCCCCACGGCTTCACAGTGAAGACATCTCAGGGAGCTGGTAGGGATCTCTGTAGTAAATGGAACTCAAGATTTGTCTGGGGCCTGGCAAGGTGACCCATACTTTATGTGGCTGTCTGTGGGCATTGGCACTTCTGTTCTGACCAGAAAGCAACAGAGGAAAAAGACTGTGTATAATTTTCTGAAAACCATATTTTATAATAACCACGATCACAAGCACAGTGATGCCCAGTCTTCAGCTCCATCTCTAAGTCAGAGCCTGTGTTCTTCAATAATTTTTTCAATGTTCCTAATATCTTCCTATAGAAAAAAATAGGGGCATGCAGTTTATCTCCTATTCTCAGAAATAGCTATGTCTTTTTACCACACACTTCATCTTCCTCATACATCTAGGACAGAGAACGTACCTCCCTCTTTTTCTGGCTAGAACGTAATTAACCAGAGCACTCCTCCCAGACCAACAAGCATGGCAAAACTTTTTCCAGAGAGTAGTGTTGACAATATAGAAAATTCAAATTAATATTCTTATCCACATCTGGTTTATTATTTTTGAAGTCTCTTTTAATAATCTTAGAGAGAAAAGGTAAAGAAGGCAAGAAAAATTTTATTTTACTTCCAATCCCAAGCTCACTCTTGGCTTTTCATTTCTTATTTCCTGGCTAGTGAAAAGTGAGCTCTAGGCGTCCGCTCTACTACTACTCCCTGCTTTGTTTTCTCTGGCAGAAGTTAAGTGTTCTGTGGTATCTAGAGAGGCTCTGAAACCCAAAGTGGCTCTCTAATAAGTTATGGAAGAGTGGGACAGAATGTGTACTTGGCTTGCTTTTTCAAGGCCATGGTACATTAAATGACTAATCTAAAGTTTGGAAAACTTCAATTAGTTTACTTTCATGAGAATGAGCAGAACTCCTAAAACTACCCACAGAGAGGTTAGGCAAGTTTGGAAAGCACTTTAAAAGGTTCAATAGCCTGATAACCTTGTGGAAGAGTGTTTTCTAGTATTTAAGCATGGAAATGACACCCAGGGGAAAATAGGTATCATTTTTTAAGAGTGTGCTCTGGTTATCCCTAATAGATCTTTGTCATCTACATGTATCAAGTTTTTTATAAGCATTTACAATGTCTTTTGTGTGCTCTGCATGAAGGGGTTAAAGGATAATGTTGTCTTTCCAAGAAATATTGTTTGAAAGATGTTATTAATAATGAAGGAAATCTTTTTGTCAATTAAGTTTTGCTACAGTTCCATATTTCCTAGACTTCCCCTTGCAACTCCTTCAAGCTCTATAGACTGCTGTTAGCAATGCATTCAATCAGCAGGATCTCCTGCAGTTTAAGGCCTGGCATTTCTCAGGACACAGAGTAAACCAGTTAATTTCTGGTACATTTCCGTAGGATTATCTTTTTAATGGTTCATCCGTGCTGACTGCACCACCGCCAGAGTATCATGTCGTTCTCCATAAAACGGATAAATCCCAGCCTTCAAGACAAAAACATGCTGCAATATTTTTCCCTATCAACTCTATATAAGCAATCGTCTCATCTTTCTGAGAACAAACTTTGCATTCTTTAACAATGCTACTTGCATATAGTTGTAAGTGTGAAGAACTGAGATGAAATAGATAACACAACTTGGATTGTATCTTCACAACATACCAAAAAGTGATATTTTTCTTGACCCAGGCAACAGGTTAGATTCAGGCATTCATCTTTCCAAAAACACATTGTCAGATTTACAAATATCCTGACAAGTAAAGCACAAATAAACTAAGTGTTCAATGGAATTAACCTCTGGAAAAAATACCACAAGAGATAAATAAGTAAAGAGATAAAAATAGTTTTATTTCTGAAACACTCTCCTTAATGCAAAAGCTTTAGGTGAACAATAGAAGCCATTCTGCACTCGATATTACACCTCCAACTGAAGTACATTGTCCATCAAACAAGCAAAAAAAGTAAAATCAAACATTCACATAAGTAGCTAGCTATAGCTACCATTTAAATAAGTATTAAGGGATAAAATTATCCTTGGCAAATATTTTTAGAAATATATGGCAAAGAGGACAACTCAGAAGAAGAATCAAGCAAAGGGGAATGTGTCTGATTAAGAACTGTCCAGATAATGATGCAAAATTGGGAAAAAAAAAAAAAAGTATAAGTTTCCACAATAACATTGATAAAGCATACTAAGCATACTGCAATAAAAAACACAATTTTCCCCCAGTCTTAACCTGGAATATATACAGACTTTTATCTGTGTTTCATTCTAGCCAAAGTTTGGGCAACATTTCTACGAATTTTGATCATGATCTATGTGGACTTTGATCAAGTCCACGCAGAGAAATTTATCTCCCTATAATGAGTTTTTATGAGGAAAAGAACCCCAGGCTTTTATCCACACACCAACAGTTCACATCTGTAAATAGCAATTTCCTATTGTAGTTCTTTTTTTGAGCCAATCTAAGGTTAAAATACCAGTAACACATAGTCATGATTTATTTCACATCTTCTTGTGCCTCTGTATTATTTACAGAAAAGATCTTTAATATAAATCTGACTTCAGGGAAGTCAAATGATTTCAACAAAATGGTTATTCATATAGAAGAAGCTGAGCAGAATGCCTGGCAGTGGTATATTTAAAGCTAAAAAAAAATTAAAAAAAAAAAAGAGTTTGAATGAAAAAAAGGCCATTCCTATTTTTAATGACCTTTCCCAGGTACATCCTCAAGAGGAAATGTCAGTGGGAGGCTAGCACTGTATATTCCATGGTAACATGTAGTCTTTACATAACCACCAAATTTCCTAATATTTTTTAAGCAGTGCATGCAATCAGCATCAGGTAATGCCAGCAGACTTCTACATATTACCATCATGATCTTCCTGTCTGTTTTCTTCTTTCTTTCTTCATGATCTTGTTGTCTTTCTTCCTTTCTTGCTTCTGCATCTTTTTCATCCTAGGAATCTGGTGACCTCTGAAGTGAGTGATCTTTGAAACAGCTGGTGGAGGTCTTTAAACTATCTACCTTTCAATTAGGACAATCAGAGTACAGGGTAACAGTGGAGATCACATCTACTAAAGCTATTTCATGTGACTGCCTACAGAAACAGGAGTAAAATTGTTTTTCAGTTCAAAGCTGCTAAATGGCCTGCAAAAATCATGAAGTCATGAGCATAACCACTGAAGCTGGAGAAGTGCCTTTGCTATCCACACAAATCCTATTCCAAGTCTGCCTGTGTTAGGAGTAACAGGAGCAATAGGTGGTACTGGTGCTTCAGCACAGCTTAATGTGCTCGGGCGCTGCTGAACACGGCTGCAGCACTTCAAGACAAACAGGCAGCGCTTCAAATTAATGACTGACAAAACATCTAAGGCAAATGAGCCTCTCCTCCCAACAAAACACCAATCAGTGCAAAAGCGCTGGGCTAAAGGCCAGGAAACCATATGTTATCATAAAACCTCCTCTGAAAGCCTTCTTCTGTTCCTACAGTCAGCTTTATGTACTTAACCCACTGTACAGCAGCAACTGTCACAAAGAGATCAATTTCAAGAATGCTTTTATAACTTCAATGTATATTGTCAAAATACATGGGTGCATTTTGCATTAGGCACTCAGCACATTAGTAAGCCAAGAAAATCATACTGACATGCAACTGGAGACATCACAGTGGAGGGGCTAAAGGGGATTTTTCAACTGCAAGAATGTAAGTGTACCTCAGAGAATGTATAGATATATGATCTGTACAGGTAGCTCTCACCTCTGAAGGTGAGACCTTAATAAGTTGTTTTTCAATACAGGTTATAATCATGGTCAAACGTTTTTTGTCATCTGAAGCTAAACACACACCACAAGAACAAAATACACAATTTACTTGCTCTTTCATAATCCACAGGACCTGGATCTGTGTTATTCACCTGAATGGATTTGGCTAGGCAAATTCACATCAAATAGCAAAACTGGGCCATTAGCGTGTATACTAAAAATGTTATTTTCTGTCATAAATTTAATTTCTATTCTTTGATCTCCTGCAGCCTTTAATTACATGTGTTAACTATCAGTACTTCTCTTTATTTATCCTTTAATTTGCTATGAAAAATATTTTGACTTCAGCTATATGACTGGTTAATTTCATTTCAGTTTTCATTTCTTTTGAATAACGTAATTAAAACTCTATTAAATCTTTTATTACTACAAATATAAACCAATTTTTGTAATCTCATTTTCATAAATCTCTAATAATGATTATCTGTGGTGAGGATCAATGCTTTTTTCCACAACTCTTCCGTCTCATGTAAAGAAAGATGCAACACGGGACTGTTCAGAACTATCTTAAATTGAAGTGATGGTAGTAAAGATTTCAGGAAAAAAATATGTAAAATGAGAAATAGCAAGACATGCTGGCCAGCATATTCACCAAACAATTCTGAACAAGTTCAAATATGCGCATCAGTTGTTAACTGTGGAGAATCAACTTGAATCATCCTTTCTGGTGGGGTTGGAAAGTATCAGCTTTAGAAGGGGTATTAGAAGGATCTAAGGAGCTACAGAGTAGACAATCTGGGTTCTGTTCCAGAAAAAAAAAGAATGATAGAAACTATACAAAGCACTGAATTAGTAGCTGGAGCACAAAGATGCACGTGACATAACTGACAAAAATCAGTTTGGTTTTAGCATATGGAAGTCATGATTCACAGATCTTGGAAAACCCTTCCTTGAGAGGGGAAAACAAGGATAAAGATGAAGTTGGTTTATTCATCTTGGATTTCAAGAAAGAAAATAGTATGGTTCTTAACCAAAATCTCTTAAAGAAATGATGATCTCTTTCTGTAATAGGAAAGTTCTACCAATGAATTAACAGCTTGCCAAAAACTTAAAACAAGGAGTAAGAATTAAAGGCCTGATTTCTTTAAAAATGAAGCTTTCAGTGAAGACTTGTAAGAATCTCTGTTGGCACCAAGATAATTCGGAATAGCCATAAATCGTCTGGAAGAGGATAACAGAGAAGTGACAAAGTTTGCTGGAGATGCTAAGTTGCCCCCAGCAACACAAATGAATGTCAGCTGCATCAAGCTATAGAAAGACTCTGTTATACTGAGTAATTCTGTATTAATCATTAGCAATAAAGGGTGAATTTCATTTGCCTAAGTATGTGTGCCTTTTGTCGTCTTCCACGCTGCTGAGTCCCCAGCCTCACCTCCAGCTGCATCTCCAGAAAAGAGATACACAACATCCTTCTAAGCCCTCCTGTGCGGATGTCTCAGACACACCATGGCAACTAAAAAGGCACTAACGTCTTTCCACAGTGAAAGTCAATGCGGATCAATACAAACTAACAGAAAAGCAGAACTATAATCTTACCTACTGGCACACAACAATGGACTTTAAATGAACAACGACTATTCAGGAAATAACTCAATTACAGTTTATTTTGTAATTTGTGAAAAAGCCTGCTTTATGTCCTATTTTTTCACTTTTTTTTTTTTTTTTTTTACATACAGACTCACAAACAAACACATGGACATACACAGAATAAAAATTTCTATTAATATTTTAATCCTTTCACTTTTCCAACTGATATAGATTTTGTTGGATGACTAGATTTATATCTATTATCTTAACAACTGGCAGCTTATAGACATCATTTTCACATTTCAGCAGATGATACTGATGGAGAAGATTAAGTTAATTTGACTCAAATTTTATTTTAAAACCAATCTTTATGTTCTCTCCTTCATAGGCTCTTTGACTTTTCATTGTCTAGAGCTCTAGAAATAAAATGTATAACCTAATATCTGAATTTATGGAAGTTCAGCCTTAAAGGTGTTTCGTGGTCCTTTATTTGCCATTAAATCATTTCAACCTGTGGGCTAAACACAAGTATCAAAGTTCTTGTATTTTCCATTTTTAATTAACTTCTAGGTGGCTGCTTTTGCCCTATTTATGATCACTGCCTTTCTTTCCTTTAACCCCTAGATGGCTGTCAAGTAGTAAAAGCCACTTCTTCATGTACATGTTCATACAACTTTCTCCACTTGTCACCCGTTCAGTAGACTTTTGTCTCTTATCCTCATCATTTAAGCATTTCTCATTTTCCCTACCCCATTCCCTATGTTTTCACTGTTACACAATCTTCAATCCCAGTTCAATCTTACTGCTCTCTACAATACATCCTCCTCCACCACAGAAAAGCCCAGAATCACCTCCTGTCTCTTTTTTTCATCTCTCTTTTAGTTTTGACTGCTGATGGTCTGAGGACATCTCTTTTGAATCAGATTATGTTAGCTTCAGCCAAATCTGCTTTTGCCATTCCCTTTAGCTGCACCAGGCTCCTCTTACATTTCTTTTAAAAATATCCACTATGAATCTGTTCTCCAGTGAAACAGCTTCAACATATGCCAGCTTTGGAGAGCTTCCCATTATACAGTGGCAGTGAAAGTGTCTTTATTTAATTCCAAAGAATTCTGACAGGTGAAATGAGCTAACTGATTTGCATTTATTGGTCCAATTACTAACTTCTCTTTAATCTCACAACCAGAAAAGACTTGCTGTAGAAGTCCATGTGATTAGATGTGCCTGTTATCATGTTCTTTTTTGTTTCACCTGCATTAGTGGTCCCTGAATTTACATCAATCCAAAGAAAAACTAGATGACTTGATAGAAAAATATTCGTCATTATGTTAATCTTTCTTCTCCAGAGGTATCTGCCTTCTCGAATTTTAAACTCCAAATGTATTTAAGATATTATTCTCTTGAACAGTTCTGAATCAGATTTTTGTTTGTTTGCTTTTTGCTTTTGAGGGGAGAATTGGCTGGATTTTGGAGGGAATCTTTGTTCCTATAATATCACGTTATCTTATTAATGTTTACACCTCCCTGAATTTTGGCCTCCACATTTCATTAGCATGTTACTTTGAACCCAACTGCTTTATCATTACTGAAAGTATCAAGCAAGTCTGCATATAATAACAGTTCTAGAAGTGGTGCCGACATTGCCCTCTAACTCAATATATACATATCCATCTGGGCACGCTCTCGCTCAGGGGCCTAAAAAGCCAAGTAGCAAAGCTCAACTCCAAGGCAATTAACACAAACTTTTCTTTAAAACTTCATGAGATAATGTAGCAAGCTCTTAAAATCAGCAGGAGTAGGATGCCTAACTGCTCTTGATGTCTTTGAAAGTCTATCTCTAAAAAATATAAGCAACCACTAATAATTCAGTAATTCTATCAAAACAAGCAATTAAGTGTGTCTTGCATGATTTGTTCTCTATAAAAATCATGCTGCTTGTTTACTCAGACTTCTATTACCCTCTAGATTTTACTGATTTCATCTCCGGTTATTTATTCAATTATTTAATATGGAATTGAAATCCAACTCATGAGTTACTCGCAGTGACACCTAAATCTTTTCTCACAGATAGTCTGTCAAATAAAGAGGTGATCAGTCAGTATAAGACACAGTTTTTGCCAGTATATATTACTTTCCTACCATCTCAGCTAAATTCTATGTTATGATGTTGCTGAACCTCCAGAATTATCTTAAATTATTTAGATTTTCTTACTATTTTGCACTGATTTGATTAAGTAACAAAATTTAATGTTACTAACAAATGCAGTTCTCAATTCTTTCCTTCCAGAAATTAGTATGGAAATGTCCACCTCCAAAGACAGGCAAAGGTTCTTTAACTGTACATTCAACTGCTGTAACATCAGGTCTATTCACAACACAGTTTCGTCCTGCTCACTCATTTTACAGACGTAGGTGGAGTTTGATCTTTATTTGATATTTTACTTCTCTCAAAAGAAAACTCACCAAATGCATTTAGAAAAATCCAGGAAATAAAGTCCATAAGGCTTACCTATTCTTATCACTTATTAATTACTTTCAGAAAAAAAAAAAAAAAAAACGCAACATTTTTCTTTCTATCAGGATAAACTATTAGCTTACAGATGCTGTCATGTTGATGTGGTACACTGTTCTGAACTTAATTAAAAATGTAAGTCATTTTCTGTGGAATCAAAGCCCATGTCACTGATCTACTTTCCAGCATTTCCCTAAGCTGCTCTGAATAAACTCACTACATCAGAGGTTTTCCAGCAACTGTACAGTGACACTACAGAGTGTGTAGTCTCTCTACATTTCTGCTGCCTCGCATTTGGAGAACAGCACAGTGGAATTAGTTGCAGATCTAAGAGAGCATGGTGACTCAGAGAGTTGTGTTGTCTGGCTGGTGCTTGAACCTGCAATGGAGTGTGTCAAAATAGCTAATAACAAAATTCATGACAGGCAGAAGAGAATTACGGTATGAAGACACAGCAAAGGATATTTCTGAAATGCCCTGTCTCCAACTGTAGGTGACTGTCTGCTTTATTTCATAGAAAAGATTGCAATTCAGGACCTAACACCATCTCTGCTACTTACATGATGATTCTTTCACTTTACAAAGAAGGATGAAAGACATTCATCCTTAAGATGTTCTTAATATAATTACGTGTTTGTAATCAGAAGTTCAGGGTTCAAAGCCAGTCTCACTCTGGAGGTCAAATCCACACTCCTACCTCCCAGGTAAGTGCTGCAACCAGCAGCAATAAATAAGATTCAGACAGAGGAATTCTCCATCCTATCTATGAAAGGTGGTCGGTTGTACAAGAGAAAATGAAGGAAAAGGACAACAAGCTCAACTCCATCCTTTGGGAATGGCATTTCTTGGGCTCCAGACACCTTCTCCAACCTGTTCACATGTTTTATCCAATGATGCTTGACTGCCAAATACATATCATACGTGTCAATACCTGGAATAGGGATGAGAAACCATGCCTTCATTCTCGGTAAAATGTCTTCTGTAATAGACAGATCACTCAAGCTCCCTCTTTCTCTCTTTCTCTGGCTTTTGTATTCCCGGTTGCACCATATCACAGCTTCAGCAGAAAGGCTGGGAAATATATTTATGAAAACTCTGGTGCCTAAAACTTGAAGATATCTAAGTGGTGAGGAAAGGAAGGACACAAATGGGCATGGGCATTATGAATTACCTTTTTAAACTTGGAAAGTTAAATTTTGTCCAAATCATATTTTAGCTGTTAAAGTGCTTAAGTGGATCCAGGCCTTTGCAATACTCTCATACATCCCTGTCTAGTAGATTTACAGTTAGGGAAAGTGTTTCATGGTAGATCTTCTCATTTAGACAACATTTGTAATAATATAGCTAACAACAAGCAGCTATTTGTTCTTAGGTTTTTAGCTACATGTTTAGAGCTACATTATTTTAAAACAATGTTTAAATCACCTTGAATATGGATAGATTCAATTTGTATCTATAATATATGAATTCATAAACATAAGACTATAAAATATATTACTATACCAATGTTTTCTTTGCATCGAGAAACATAACCTCAACAAAGCACGGAGATTCTCAGTCTTCTGTCCTGCCTCAAATAAAACAATTTTAAACAGGTGCTCTGATGCACAATAAAATATATTTATTTTGGTAAGTTTCTCATAAAAAAGTTCTAAACATTGGCCCTGGAAAATTAAAAAGGAATATGAAATTATATCACACTGTTAAGCAATATTTTACACATTAATAGATCTCAGAGAAAGTGAGGAAAGTAACAAGTGTATTATGTCTAGTTTGATGAAACCAAGAAACAGATATGATTTTTCTCGGGGTACATTGGGAACAAGACAGAACTCTAAGGCCCTTTTCTCATGGATATTTCATCCCTGTCCAATTCTTCCTCAAAGCAGCCAGGATTTTGTATATTTTTTTTTTGCCTTTACCAGTAAAAAGGAGAAAGACATTAGTTGGCAATTCTGTTAACTATCTACAAACGAGAACATAAAAAAGCTCACTCTCTCCACTTAGCTGTAGCAATTCTGCAGAATATTATTACTAAAAAAGATTCAAAATAAAAAATAGCATTTTACCTCCTTGTCCTAAACACTAAATGAAGGTATTAAAATAATCATATATGACTGAATAAAAATGATAAACTTGGTTTAATAAAAAGACTATTTAATATACTCACTTTTCTGGGACTTTACTCCTTAGAAGCAGTTAAGCACATCTAAGAGCCCAGTAAATGTACAAGATGATAAACTATTTCTATATCCTACCACAAATCCACAACATTAATTCAATTTTTTGGATTTTCAAGGGTGATAGACTAGAGGAAATCCTTCTACTCATATTTAGAAATAGTTTGCCATTCATCTCAACAAAACATAAGAAGGTCTTATACAAGGACTTACTGTTCAGAAGAAAAGAAAGACTATGAGTAACCTTGCAAGAAGGGCTCCATCATTTCCTATCAGTCACAATGTAACAAACAATATACAAAAAGGCAAGGGATTATAAATAATAAAAATAGAAAGATCAGATCAAATACTCTGCTTTGCTTCCAAAGAACTTTTGTTCCAAAACGTTAGTTGTAATTTGAATTTCACAGAAGATAGCAAGGAAAAAAAAAAGGAGTGTTTAAATCACCTCTTAAATCTCTTAAAGTGCTATTCATGACCATATCTAAAGACGGAGAAAATGCATGGCTGACCAGATTATATTCAATAAGAATAAGCTACTACACTGGGAAACTGATAAGACTATATGTGATAAGTAAAAATCTACATTACTAGAGTTAAGAATTGCTAAAGTAAATGCTAAGATGTTATTATCAAACCAGTTTTTCTTTATTAAAAAATCCAGGAGAAGATTCAGACTTTCAAGGTTTAACTACTTTTACTAGCAAGGAAGAGATTGAGTAACCAAATTCTGGCCTTATCTAGTTCATATTTTAATGAGTTCTGGTCTATCAAAAGTAACTGCCCATCTGTAACCTCAAAGTTAATAAGTCTCTAAACCGCCGACTGCTGAAAGAAGGAAAGGTATTCCAAGGGAAATATGACTCACTACTTGATGTGCTCTCTCTAAGTATCAGCTATGGGACCCTTAACTTCTACAGAGCTTCAAAAATCCATTGGTACTTTTGTTCTGATCTGTTATGGCCAGTCTAAATTGCTATGAACCACCTATATAGATTCAGTGTGTTAATCTCAAATGTAACATATATTGGCTTGTTAGCAGACTGGCCTTGATTGACCTTAAAATCAGAGATTTGCCATGCACACAAACAACAAATCAGGATATATAATCTTGTTTTAGAGTAAGAGAATAAATCAGGTAAATTATAAATGCTCAGGTGAGTAATTCACCTGGATTTTTACATAAGACTAATCTCCGAAGAAAGGGTTTCTGTGTGAAGCACTTTTTCTTACCATATCTAATAAGTATCAGTGACCTACACAGGATTATAGTGGAAGTTACAAGTGTGACAGCAAATCATACCCAAGTTCCTAAGCAAGGCACTATATGATAGCGTTTTCTGTAACAACAAATGATTGGAATCCTTTCCCCAAGGGTTATTCCCTATCTTGTAACCCAATTTAGCCATTTTGCTATTATCATGATATTAAATTAAACCTATTACCAGTATTAAAAGTTACTATTCTTCACTCATGATTGGTTTGTCTGATTATCCATCATATAATGATAAGCATTATAAAAACAGCAAATATTTATCCAAATGGGATATGCCTCTTTAAGAACTACAAAAGTAAAGACTGAACAGGGAAGAAGGAAATACAAGAGCTATTCTGTTGGCTGAAAGAAAATACTGAAATGACGTTCCTCTCTTCCATCACCCCCAAAATAATTTTGAGGCCTAGCTTTCACTCAGGAATTCTCAGTGAAGGGAGTACTACAGAGTGCTCAGATTAGGATGCAGATGGGACAGCGAAAAAGGATAGGAGTTGAACTCCAACATATTTAGATTAGGTGGAGCATAAGGCCAGAGAGTTATTTATGCAGAGATCCAGTGCAGAGATAAGTACAGCTGGGGTGAGCTCAGGAGGCAGTGCCACAGGCATAAAGAATTAGATATGTAAATGTCTAAAGAGCTAAGCAGTGGGATGGCACAGATTGTAAGGATAATGTCTTAAAATCCCTCCCTCAAGTTACTCAGTGGCCAGTGATGTTAAATATTTGTAAAAATGTCTCTTTGCTTCCCACAAAAGCATAATGTCCTGCTCTATCACAGATGTCTGCAGATGGGGTCTACCCCATGCATTGTAATGCTTTGCTACAAATCCTGAATGCTGTTCCAAGATCTGACCAGCAGTTGGGCATAGTAGTTTACAAAGACATGTTACCATGCATGGGTTAATTAACTGTCACAGTTTAATTAACTTGGGTGCGGTTCTGCCCTGCTGTGGCAGCGCTGATTCCAGAACTGACAAGTTCAGTGTATCTCCCTGCAGTGTGCTTGTGCTTTCTGCCTGTTTCTCCTTCTCATTTGTGAAATAAATAGTTTGTCCTAACTTCTTCACAAGGATCTTGTGACAACAAATAAGTACCCTGAGATGCTTAGGAACAAGGAAATTCAGTAAAGCACCTCTCAAAAGTAAGGGAGAAGAGGCAGGCTTACTGTGGGTTATATAAAAAATATTGTTAAGAGTGACGATAGGATTAATAAGTTAAACACTGAACAAATTTATCCTTGAGATTTCATAACAAATGATGTTAGTTGGTGATAAAATGGCATGTGTACATCCATAAGAATTTGGACAGAGACACCAACCTGCAGAGATGCATACACAAGCTTCATTCAGACTCCAAAAGTCATCAGCAAATAGGGCAGAGCTAACACCTTTGGTTTTTGGCAAGGCTCAGGTCCAGGAAGGCATGATGCAGCTCAGACCTGCTTGTATGCAGAACTGAAGCTCTAATTTTCAATACCCTGAAAATGAAGGGCATTCAGACCTAAAATGCATGGTCTTCTGTGACAAACACAGTTTATTAATTATATGGTTTATAGGCACTTTCTCATTTATATTTCTTGCTTCCCTAGACAATCCAAAGCAAACAATCAAAGCAAATGAATCCTAATTTGCGTGACTATTCCCAACCTCAACAAAGCCCCAATGAACAGAGGTATGAGCATTGTACAGGGAAGAATAATTTCCATTTTCAAATGAAGACATTTTTTATATTCTTTTTGTCAGGAATGCCTATGGAACACCTCCACAAGATGTGGGCTACCAGTCCCTGTGTTCATTCCTAGTGACACACAAGTGATATCAACATCGCTGAAGGGAGGTCCCTCAAGCGCATCACAGGGGGCATTCAGAACTTTTCGGGTATAAATTTTTGGAGAACACATTTACTAAGGTGGCCATTCACAGCCACCTATGTGATAAAGACCTTTCCGCAGCCCTGTAAGTGTAAATGGCATTACACAGTATGTACTGAAAGAATAACAGGACTTAAAATCTAAAGGCACAACTGAAAATGCCACTAGACCATATAGCTTATTATGGTTAAATAGATTTTTTTCTAAGGTATTTAGGGGAAAAAAAAAATGTAGTTGTTATGATACATGATTATGTGAGATGCCGTAATACTGCTACGGTTTAGGATGTGCCCAGATCTAATCCTGCATTCATGTGCATTTTGCTTAGAAGGAGCCAGGTCACATGCAAGGGTAGCCATAATTAACTACTTGTATTGGGGTAGCCTAGAAGGAAAGTCTCACAGTACAGTCTACAGAGCAGGTCACTACTTTGCTGCAAACCTTTGCAACATTGCGAAAATCCTCTGGTGTGGGATACATACTTCACTATAGACATCTACACCACAGATTGTTGTGTAGATTTTCTTTATCATTCATTAATCAAGAGAAATATGCCCTTCAACAGCCCAATTCATCCGAACTACTTTAAAGACCAGCCTTAAGATGAACTGCATCTCAAAAATGTTTAAAGCTCTTCTTTGGCATAAACCTGGACACAGGAATTTTGTGTTCAGAATTTCTATAAAATAGTGAAAAACCACACTTAGTTCCTATACTTTGTCTCCCATTATGGCTTCAGTTA
This sequence comes from Nothocercus julius, assembly GCA_013398735.1. Classification (NCBI taxonomy): domain Eukaryota; kingdom Metazoa; phylum Chordata; class Aves; order Tinamiformes; family Tinamidae; genus Nothocercus; species Nothocercus julius. The sequence goes on from VZSV01000042.1 coordinate 5,115,741, forward strand.
CAAGTTTCTTCTGTAGATTTCTAAAGTACCTATTACAACAAAGCTCCTTGTCACGGTGCAGTGCCCCGATACTATTGTGGCATGAATTGCTGAACCATGAGTCACAACCCTACTGTTCCACATGAGCCACATTTCACCCTTTGGTTACATACAAATACTCTTTTTTAATTTATATGATGAACATGTTCTATTTACTCAAAAAAAAAAAAAATCATTGACTCAATTTACTCTGCAGCAACAACAAAAGAAAATAAGTGAACACAATTTAGGTCACTTAACTAGCATCTAGAAATACTTCTAAGCAGTCATATTTGTCATATTTCTGCATTAGTGCAGGGTATAACTTAGGGGCTAACTTTTTTCTTGTATATATCTTCATAAACCCAGAACTTCAGAATCCATTCCAGAATGGATTCTGTCCTGAGCATCAGAATCTCCACATAAATAGAGTGTAGTTTGGGGATAGCAACAGCACTGGCATATTTAACCCCTAAATTATTCATATGTTATCAGAGAGACTATCATCCGACAGTGCTTTTTATCTAGGAATAATAAGTAACAAATCCCATAGTCTGAATGTTTTAAATTTCTGTGAATGTGCAAAAACATTTCATGGATAAACCAGGACTTAAATCAGAATTTTTAAATAGCAAGTGGAAGAATATTAACTTTTCTTTAAATTGTTTCTCATAAACCTCATGACCTGCAGCAATGTTAAGTAGCTAAAACTATGTTTGTTTTCCTGTAAAAGTTTACTCTTAAGTAAATGCTGTCATACAAATCAATGTCAACTTTCAAATTAAAGAAAACTTCTACAACCAAGTTATAAATATCTTGTTCTCAGTTATACAGTGATACAGTTCTGTAACTGGGACTGCTGTAGTAACATCTTGGTGCTTCCCATAAAATAAGCAAGATGATAAAGACAGCAATCCTAATGTGTGCTTAATTAGATTACTCAGTGTAAATAAGTCACACAAAATGCTTCCTGATGATGATGTCAAGCAGCTCTGTGGTACATGTGCAGATAATGATTTTGTACAGCTTAATATGTATCATTCCATTTTTTAAAATGAATTACCACCTTACCTGAAGGGTTTCTGAGCTTCTTCTGCAATTGCATAACCCTTTTCCTTGGTTCCACATTAACAGAAATGTAAGGAAGGATCACATATGTTGTAAATTAAACACACAGATTTGATTGCCAAGGTTCCATTACCATTTTTAAAAATCTTCCCTTTCTTTGATGAAATAGAGGAATACCTGGATTCTTTTGCCCTATTTCTCTCAAAATTTGCTCCTGAGCCAGTCCCTTCTCTTGGCACACACTACTGCTAGTTTCTGCCTCTATCTACCCAGGCATGAAGCATTTGCTGCCCTGCTGGGATGTGCTGTGGTCTGCTGCTAATTCAACACTACCTTACTTTGACTGGAAGTTTTCCCACTGAATCCCTAAGTCCGATTATAGGAGATATGTTATAGCTCCTCACAACCTGAAGCTACAGGCAACAACAATAGGAACATGTTTTTCCCAAAGGAAGACTGGAGGGGAGGAGGGGGATACAAACGAGAAGGAAACATCAGAGAGCTTACCCAAGGGGAAGAGGGATTTAAGTGGATATTTTAGAAAGCTGCTTAGCAGCTGGCAATTTGTAACAGACTCACGGTAGTGCAGAGTACAGGCAACCTCTTTAACAAGAATGAGCTGGACAGAAAGTTGCATTGAGAACAAGGAGAGAAGGGGCAAAGACGACCTGAATTGAAGAACTGTAGGGATACGATGGCCCAGCAAAAACATGCATGATATTATTTCAATACATCTTTTAAAAATAAAAGTCAGTTTTAGTACTCAAATTTTTCCATTAACATCATCTTGGAGGTGAAAGATACAAGAAGAGAGTATTGTATTAGTAGCTCAGTTTTCAAATATTTCATATATCAGCCACACAAAAAAAAAAAAAAAAAAAGAAAAAAGAAATCTTTCAGATTGCCTGTGGAATTTATTAGCCAACAGGATTTTAACAGACAAAGACTTAAAGCTCTAACAGAGAGAGAGCCCTTGGAAAGGGCACTTTGTGGAGTGCATAGCTATTTATTTATTTTATGGAGCACATCTACACAGGAGAGAAAGGGACATAGTTACAGAGCACAGCACAAAGTCCCAGGAGAGGCGAGAGACTAGCCAAACAGAGCCATTTATTTGTTTAGTGTTTAAAGAGAGCAAGATTGATTTCAGAAACGATTCTTCTAGACTCATAGCCTTAAAGCAAAACAGAATATGCATGTTTCAATACATTCAAGCGTTTCTGCTTGGCTCCACTGTGCAAAATACAGTCAGAGCATTCTTTACATAGAGCACAACCACTAGAACTAACACAGACGCGTGTTCCAAAAGTCTGAATTTCTTTAAAAGATCTGCTGTGAAGTGAATGTAAATGAAAAAAACGTTTATTAATTTTAAACAGAAATGCATATGGGCTGGACTTCCAGATCAGGGTAGAATCAAGTAATGTGCAGGGTATGCTACCTCTTTGTGCATTCCTGTTCCTCCACTGGGTAAGACAGGACTGGAGTATCTTCCATGCACTGATCTGTCCCAAATAAGAGCAATAATATGCTGCACATTTATGCAGTGTGAATGTAAATCAGTGACTTTTGCTATCTGTGTGTTATGGATACAGGTAAACTGAGGGACAAAAAGGTGTAAGGCTCAGCTGCCAAGCAGCCAGCAGTTCCCATTTGCTTTGAATTTCCACCAAGTGCAGCAACTATGTGCCACCTCTGCAGCAAAACTGCGTCTCAGGGCTATCAGAGGAGACACAGCTACTCCATATCCTCTGTAAGGACCTTCCCTCAGGTTCTCCTACCCTCCAAATCTTTGGTTAGAAGCCGTGTCCTTCTGCTAATCAGGAGGAGGGCTTTTATTGAGCCTCGGGCTTAGGGCACACACCAAGACTACTCCCTTTTGTGCCCAGATATCCTCTGCTACTTTCTCCTGCCACTTCTTAGTAGCAGATAACTCACAAAAAGGGAGGCTTTTGGTGGAAGGGCTGGGAAGGTAAGCTGAGGAGCTCTCTTAAGGCTTGCAGGGAAAAGCAAAGGGGGAGAGAAGGTCAACATTTATGCTGAAAGCTGCAGTCACAAAGTGACATCTACAAAGGTGGGCAGAAAACACAACCCCAAATCTTTTTTACAGCACAGGTGCACCCTGTGATACTGCATTATCTCTCTATAATGAGTCTAGCAGGCAAGCAGCCCCTATGATAGGAAGCTTAATATGCTAAGGAGCTATGCAGTAAACTCCTTTTTGAGTATTTTATAATCAAACACTACAAATCCTTTGGAAGACATCACTAAAAGTGCAAGCGCAGACAAAGCCACCCTTAGGTAATTCCCTTGATTAAAACTCTTAGACTTAAAATGAATCTAATTAAGGACATTGTGGAGGCACAGAAAGCCAGTGTTCGCTTATGCCCTCTTTTGCACATGGTGAGTTGCCAAACAGAATTGAGAATCTTAATTGCAAGAATCATCAGCAAATTCAAAAAAAGATAGTAAATTAGGGGCTGCAAAAAAAAAAATAAAATAAAAAAAAAAAAGTCAGCCTGTTACATAACAGCAGAGCTGCCAGATCTCCTGGTTCTTGCATTATGTGGGAAAGGCATTCCCAAGAGAGGACACAGTGCTTTTTATAAAAAGTGCTGAGAAAGAGGGAGAGAGAAACCTAGCCAATGTAGGCAGTAAACTGTCTGAAGGAGGATACTTCTTTTACTATCTTGTTTTCCCTTTGTTATTTGACATTGTTCCCTACATTGCTTGAGAGGAATCCAAGGACACAGCATGGTCTTCTGATGGAATAGTTGCAGTTGAACAGACCTCTGCTCTTTTTAGGAACTTTCTTTATAGCAGGTAATGTACTTTGTTACATCACTGGAAAAAAATCAGTCATTTTATTAATCATCTTTCTACCAAGTCAGGGCATTATGTTTCTCATAAAATACCTGTCTCAGGACAGGTATGTTTCTCAGATAAAATAAAGGTAATTAAAAACATTGTCCAAATCAGGTGATCAAAAACACTGTCCACCTAAGAGAAATTAATTTCCTTTTGTTTTCATATTCCCCAACTGTTTGTATTGCATTCCCAATAAAAAGAAATCTACTGCAGTATGTAAAGAATGCTTAGAAATATCTGACACAGATAAAGAAGACAGAAAAATCTGGTTGGCTGCACAGACAATAATTTGACAGCAAGAGAAGCATGAAGTATTTGTGGAACTACTGTCATTCCCTTCAACTTTTATAACCAGTCAAAATACAGACGAAAGGAACCTCTAAGTAGATGATTGCTTTAAGGACCACATCTTGTGCTCTCCATCAAAAACAACTGTAACCAACTGAATGGCTGAACTGTAATACTAGGTTTCTTTCTGTAATGTTCTCAGAACAACACGGGTTGTTGAGATCTTAAAATGTATCTAGCGCTAACCTAGACAAAAGCTTGATCCTCCATTACCAGTTTTTGCAAGAAAGCAAGTCTGTAGGAATTATCTCTGCACACATTCCTGGTGTAACAAGAGACAAGCAAAGAATAATCAAACCAAGCCCATTTTTTCACACGTTAAGAAACAAATATCCTAACAACTATTCAGATGGTAACAAATTTACTTAAGCAACAGTTGAAGCCACTGAAGAGGCAATTCTCTGTGAAAATCACTAAGTGCAAATGCTTCTGACTTGATTGCTACCAAATGCCCTGTGTACCTCCATTTCTCAAGGCACCACACACTGCCATACTTGCACTCATGCAGAAACCCTCTCCATATAAACAAAAACCCAGTCAGTCAGACTTCTCCCAAAGGACCGCTTGAGAAAAAATGCTTCCTGCCAGAATACAGGGTTACTAATTTTCTAGCCACATCTGAAAGCGGATCCAAAGCCTCTGAAGATGGAAACAGCTAGCAATTTTTACAAATTAGTCACTGGGCTACATTCTTGCTGGTAAAATCTGATTTAGCTCACCTGCCCTCAGTCAGTAATTTTAAGTAAGTCAACTTTAAAATAGTTGATCAACTATGATTTCATTAATTTTAGCATCCTGTAAGGACAGCCAAAGACATAGGGTTTAGCAGTGCTTACTGAGATAGTGAGACACGGCGAGAGAGCAAAATGTTGAATTTGTTTCTCATTCTTTTACTCATAAAGGGTGACACATTGATAGCTGTGGACCAACACCATGCTCTGATCCAGAGCCAAAGAAAATGTCAACTAAATCTTTCCAGCTCCTCAGCTGAGATAAATCATCTTGGCTCTATTTAGTCAGCCTCTAACACTGCCTTCCAACACCCAGTGATTCGGATCTATCTACACTATATATTCAGACAAGATATAAAACAAAACAGTGTCAACTTGACCCCAGTTTCTTTTTTTCTCTTTAAATATTACGGTGTTCTTGATAGTTAGAATGAACTGTCACTGAAATTATCTAATTGGCAGGAGAATAAATGTTTTTACAAAGGTCATTTCCTGGATTTATATCCAGCAGACTAATGTTCGCTCTCTGCCCACCATCCCAAAATTTGTTGCTATCTACACTGAGCAAATTATTCCACACGTTAGCTCATAAAGCGCTTGTAAACACAGATCTCTCTCTTCTACAGGAATGAAACCAAAAGCAAGATGCATCATCTCTTCCTTGTGTCAGCACCCGAGTCTAGGGATAGCTGGGCTGTCTCTGGTGACCTCATGGGAACTTATAAATGAATTCCCATAAACTATGTCTGTGACCAGGCAAAGCTAAGACTCCCAGTCATAAGCACAGAGTTAATTGCAGCAAGTAACAGTAACTATCTACTCCCTCTGAGCTGGACACCACCATCAAGGACACCATGCTTATCACTAATCCTTATTGCTCCGCATGGAATGAAATAAATTCAGGAAGAATCTGAACTTCTGAAGGAGCCCCCACTAGGACAATATGCCAACATTTCAACAGCTCTGGCTTCCCGAGGAGTTCGCCCTGGCCTTAGGATTCATTGCTACTCCTTCCATCTCAAATGCATTGAGTATTCATATTTTACGTGACGGGGCTGCTCCAAACATAGAGACTTACCCTCCAGTCTCTCAAATCTTTGTATTAAAAGGCTCAAACTTACGGTAGCATGCTGAATGGGTATCCAGGCAGGTGTTTCGACTGAGCATTTGTGGGATGGGCATCTGCCATGGCTCTGCTGCAAATAAGTGAAAACGGCATTATACACAACACAATATGTGCTGCAGTCCTTCGGCGCGTCGGGCCCCATTCCAGATGGAGCATCTAGGCATTTGCTAGTACACTTCAAACCTTGCAAAGTCATTTTTCCATTGTCATGTAAGGGAAATTAGCTTTGCAGTTCACAGGATCAAAACAGCCTAAGCATTTACCCACTATTTTTCCTTCGATGTCCTCAATTATGCAGGTGAGCACAACCTTCATCCACTCTGCACCCCAAGCAATCGCCCTCCAGCCTTCCTCAGCACTGGAACATTTCAGAGAGCACCAGCAGAGCTTGAGGCAGTAAGGAGGGTGTAGCTTTTCCTCTCCCATTTCATGACAGCCTGAGTTCATCTTTGCACTAGCAATAGCTGCAGCTTGCGCCGCCCCGAGGGCTGTTTTTCAGGAGAAGCACGTTTATCCCTAATTCTCAGGGTGTGCTTCAGAGCTGAGCAGAACGCACTACTTGTCCCCCAAATTGGGCACAGGAGGACACAGAGTAGGGCAGCAGAGCAATTACCAAAAACTCACGCAGTTCCCTGAAACTTTGCAGAATCAAAAGCGTGAGGGGTTAATTTAAAGCCTAGCGTTCCACATGGCAGCGCAAGATGCTACCATCAGGCCTTCAGGCTGCTCTCCCTGTAATTTCCCTTGCATTTGCAGTGATTCAGTTACATTTTCCTGAAGATTTGGAGCCAATCAGAACTAATCGCATAGCAGCTTGGGTCAGAGTCCCTGAAGAAAATTTCAGAATAAATTTGGGTGTCTGCTACTATTACTCTCAACACTTCACTTAAGACTATAAGACTAGTATTATTTAGCTGCTTGAAATGGAGGACTTTTGTAATTATGTGTGTTCTGAAACTGAATACAGTATAAAAAGAAGCTTTTGCATTTAAACCAGGTATATTGCCAGCAACTACAATACACTTTTCTTTTCCCAATGCCAAGAGCAAAGGAGAGCGATCTCTATGGAAAGTACGGATCAGGTTTCACACTATTTTCAATTTTGAGTCTGATGTGAGAACATTATCTAACATAGCCTATTAGTACTTTGTTCTTTACCATTATAAAGTAAACATTCATAAAGCTTTGTAATACTAAACACTTTTATAAGGAAAACATGGGCATGCCATTTACAGCGTTAAAGTTCCCAAAATCTCCCCACCTTAAAGACTGATGGTTACTATCATCATTATTATTATATTTTTATATTTTTATTATTATTATATTTTCACACAGGCACCTTTAAGTTTATTCCATAAGATATAGCTAGCAAACAAGAAGGACTGCATCTTTGATGAAAGCATTATTTAAAGGGGTTTGAAAAAGTCACCAGTGTCATAGCAGCTATATGCTGTGGATGAATGTATCTCCTGTAAGAGAGGATGAATGCAACAGCAAACTATCAAAATAATAGAATTATAAATGAATTTTGAAGAAAAACATGCATGAATTATTGTCTTTATTATTCTTATTATTTCTATAGCTCCTGTAGATTTTCAATCTTTAATCCAAGCCAAGATAAAGGCAAGAAAATTCATAATTTGCTTTGAGCAAGAAACATCTTTAAGAAATATTTTTGCTTGGAAAGCCTGATCTTACAAAGTCAGGTATCCATGTTTTTGAGGAGACTCCTCACGAGGACAAAAATTCTCAAAGCAGAAAAATATTCTGCTAATATTCTTGACCCTGAAATTCATAACAAAAACTGTCCTGCGGCTGAGAATGATGAGACACAAGCTGTTTATTCAAAGACTAGAGAGACGTGGGTAACTCTGGGAATCACTGGAAGGCAGCAGCTGTCAGAGATCCTGCTGTTCCAACAGCAGGGCTGGGCTGAGGGTACAGCTGGACCATAGAGCAGCCTGCAGAGTTTGGCCTTTCACAGCTGGATATCCGAATTGCTGCATTGATACCATAACGTGGCACTGGAATTTTCTAAGAAATGCATGCAGCTGAAAGGCTAGGACAGAACACTCTTCCTCTACAGTTTCTCTCTGAAAATTACATGTGATTTAACAAACAGTCACTATTTTTAGTGCTTTGCTTAAAAAGCAATGCTTTTAAAGCTTTTATATCTTACATCTCCCAGCTGAAACAGTTCTAGAATGTAAAGTCACATATCAACTGCGAAGATTCTGCATTAAAGTGCTCCTTCTTTTTCCTTAAAAACAGCCAAAAGATCTGTGTCACACCTACAGAAATCAACAAAGAAGCAATTCATTCCAAAAGGTCAACATTGCATGAAGTATTCTGAAAGCACAGGAAATATAATAAAGCATAGGAATAAATTCAGGAGAAAGGGGGGAATTATTTGCAGGCTGCAGAAGGAATTTTATTGATTAATACTGCTAATACTTCCACTGACTTAGTAGTTTGGTGAGTACAAGGACTACTGACCCTACCCCTCCACAGCACTAAAATGTTGAAGTCTGAAAACTGGTGAAAATCCATCACATTTTATTATCTTTATTTAGACAAGGAGGACAGAATAACCTGTGGCTTGCTTTCTACATTTATTGATAACTCTATGAAAAAAGAATACGTCTTGCTGTGGGGAGAATGCATTCAAATAAACCAGATGTCCATCTGAAATGGAAAAAGAGAGGCTGCTTCTCCTTAGTTTATGAATGAGCAGTTTCTATAGCCTTTGTTTCTCTTCCCTTCCCAAAGGTGCTCAGTGCCTTGCACTACTCAGCTTCACCCAAGGAAGCTCTACTGTAGTAACGCACAGTGCTATCCATGGGCTTTCTCACAGCTTCATGCCATTAACACCTTCAAATATGTAATAAGATCTCTAGTTTTGTGATTTATATATAAAGAATCTGGGACACACACATAAAAATCTGCTATCATTACTAAATTCTACATCAGCCATAGCTTTTCTTCTGGGTTGATACTTTAAAACCCTGATAGAGTGCATAGCAAAAATGCAATCAGGAAGGATTGAAGGGATAACCAAAGTCAGAAGGACATGCTACTCCTGTAATCAGCTTGGGACAGTGGCCTTCCTTCTCTGGAGGCACTGCTAGGTGCACTTCCCATACAGTAAATGTCTGTCAAGAACCCAGAAATGCAGGTCACACAGGTAGCGAGCAGATACAGAGCTGCAAGACTCTTGGAGTCTCTGTGCCTACTCCAACCTCCCCAGCATGCAACTTGAAACAAGGTGCTTTTCACCTGCTTCAGTCAGATGTTGAAATAACTGACTGTTATTAGCACTGCTCAGAAACAGCAGTGTAATATTTCATTCCTGGAGTGGGAGCATCAGCACTTAGGAAGCTTCTCTGATTTTATGCCATGAAAATATTGAATCAGAAGACATAAAAATAAGAGTTTCATGAAACAGCTCAACAGAAGTTTCTGGTGAAGAGATGCATCAGCAAGTTCTGGGTAAGATTTCAAGGAATAATTCCTCTTTTGCGAGGCTATGATCAACCATCGTGATTGCCGGAGGCATTTGGTGGGGTTGTGACAGCAAGCACATAGATTTTTGCCATCTACTCATAGGCAGGAAGAGATTCCAGCGTTACCAGTAATATCAAATTTTGAAGGCCATATATTGCCTAACATGACACATGTGATGACACATGAAGACAGATCTCAGTTCTTTTTTTTCTCATAGTAGATATTGGTGATCAAAGTAAAAATCAACCACAAGTAAGATCTTCTTTGTACCCAAGAGATTGGCCAAGAATATGATTTGCAAGTTATATGTAAATCCCTGATTCAGGTCTCCAGTAGCAAGAGTTGGTGAATTTAAATCCAGTGGAATATACTTTTCTACTTTTACACATCCTGACAAACAATCTTCTCTGATGATTCTCCAGGGAAATTAAAATTGTAGATCTCAACAGGAGGTCTCAGACTGGGTAAAATATAATGATATACTAGTCAGTACCACTGACCTAATGTTTCAGTTCATAAATATCCAATGTCTTCCCCTTGACTGCACACATCTCATTTTTGCCTTGGATTAGGTGAAGAGGGACAGAAGGAAATTTCCATGATAGTAGCAAACAAATTAAAATACAAAAGAAGCTCATGTTTATGTTGAGGGTGCATGCTAAAAGACTTTTTTTTTTTTTTTTTTTTTTCCTGCTTTCAGTAGCCTCCTGGACATTGCAAAGAAACCGTATGGTGAGTCTTAACTAAAAGTGAAATGCACAAAAGTGCATCTCACCTTGGTGGTAGGATATTTTCTTACCGCATCTGCCCTGTACTGGCTCTCAGACCATTAGAGAAGAGATCTGGTAAAGACGGCAATCACTAAGGAGCACTATCATTTTCTGATGCAAGATCAGGCTATCCTGCTCAGTATCTTCCACTTTCCCTTATGTTTCCTCTGCTGTACGGTAGTATTTAGCCCTAACTGTATCTGACTTAACAGTTAATTGAACATTTTATTTTCTCAGTTTGTAGAGTTGTTCATAGATTTATGAAACAAATCATCCTTCTTCCTTCATAGTTAAAACCAATCTCAATAAAGACATCTCTCTGAGATCAGCAAATTATAATCTAATAAAGTCTATTGAAAATTTCAGTTGCACTAAACAAGGTCAATGCTTGGAAGAAACAGTGTCACTCAGAAATGGAGATCAAAGTAATTCCCTTCTATTCCTGCTGCTACCATAGAGACCAAGGGAGGGGGAAGAGAGGGAAGAAGAGATTTAGCAGACTTAATTCTTCCTGAAATTTATAATTAACTACAAGGGAAAAGGGACAATTACCATATTTCTAAGGAATAAAGGAGAAAAAAGTTGAGCTTTTGACAAGATATAATTACAAGACATTACATATGCAATGCACATTGGTTTGTTCTGTATAATTTTCTTGAGAATCCCACCCCCCCCTCCATTTTTTTTTTAGAAAAGACAAGGCGTGTTTCATCAGTTTACATTCATAATGTTTGAAATCCAAAAGGCAGAGGCTTACAATAATTGTTTCAGAATTTAACATTGGTAAATAAAGATTTGAAATTCAGTTATACTCCCCATCTGCCTGTCATCTCTGACTGTATTCTCTAGCTGAAATAAATGGTAATCGATGAAAAGGATCCTCCTGCTCTTTCAAGACTGCAGTTCAACCAGCAGCCAACCCAGAGTCATCAAAGCTGTCCTCAAGTGCCACTTCAGAGTAGCATTAACTAAATTACATGTAAATTGCATGGGTTCAGAACTATGGCACTTTTAGGATCTGGCAGGAAAACACCACAGTTTGAAGTGCTCATCAGGACCTAATAATGACTATAGAAAATGATTTTGATTTTAGCCAAATATGAATCTCTGGGGAAAAATCATTATGCTTCTTTCGTTTGTGGTTTGTTATAGCCTGGAAATTCAGGAAAAAAAAAAAAAAAAAAAAAAGATTTAGCTACCCAATTTATCATTTTAAACTGCCATGATTCAAATCCTGAAGTATTGCAAATAAAAAACAACAACTGTTGCCCAGATCCATTTAGCACTATTAACAATATGCAGGCACACAGAAATGTGGTTATTTTTTGTTTCTTATCCAGATAAATTTATGTCAAATCTTCATCTAGTGTAGCTGTCTAAAGTTAGCTACTGATTGTGGTGCAATCTAAAACACCTGAAACACTGGCTCTACTGGCTCAGTATTTATACTTTGCTTTACCATCTCCCAATTTTTGATTAATTACACAAATAGCCTCTCAGATATATATAGCTCCTCCTATAGGAAGTCTCATAAAATAAGCTGAACTTCACCCTCTAGATATATCCTCTTTTTCACACGCTGTATTGATTTTTTGATACCAACATAGCTGGAAAGAAAGAAAAAAAAAAAAAAAAAGTCCTATTTTCTTCAGTGAGACTTATTACAAAAATACTTGTGCATAAATAAATACTGTAAAGACCAGCTATTTGCATTGGTATTAGGTCACAGAAAGAAATAATCCAACTTAACCTCATAGCGGATTCACCTCTGTAAAGTGAGCCCGATAACAGAGATGCAGTCTGTGGGTCTGCTCTCCACCTCTTGCAGATGACATGAGGAGGTGATCTGATTTACCAGTCTGCTCTGCGAATATTTTGAGATGAGTTTTGGTACTGCACTAAATCAGGGAAGCTGAAACAGCTAGGTCACCCCTGGAGGGTGCAACCCGCTCATTTTTCCAGTCTGCATCCGTACTTTAAGCCTTCGTATCTGTTGGGTTGGTGCCCTATTGACCAAATGCTAAATGAGGGATTCCCTCATGCTTGGGAAATCCTCAGTATCCTACAGGGGCACAAAACTTGGCCCTGCCTTTCCTGTGTACAGCACACTATTGAAGGGAATTATAATGGTCAACACAGACCAGCCAGCAGTTTCTAAATTAACTAGTCCAGCCACAGAATTTACTCAGTCAGACTGACAGTGATGCTGCTGAGAAGGTTGAGCTCTGAAATTTGCCCTGCCTTCCATGCTGAGTTTAGGTGGAAAGGAAAAGCTAATGCTGACAAAAAAACAGCCTAGGATGTGCATATTTTATAACTCTCCATGATTCTGCTTCAGGATGGTATAGTTCTGCTTGAATTCTCTCTTCATGATGCAAAGTGAGGTGGTGAGTGTGTGCAGTGGAAAAGGCCAACTCAGGTTAACTAAACAGTTGCACTACACCCAAGGTATAAGCCAGACAGTGGCCTGATACTGGAAAGCAGTGGCTTATTATTTTCCACAGTCATTGCCTGTATTGAAAGTTCTGCTTGCACATCTGTGAGGATTTTGCCTTGAGTGTATACATTGGTCTCTCCTGTTCTAAATATATTGCCAGATCAGCAGAAGAATATATGATAGACAGATGTTACTGCCTTCTGGCAAATTGGCCAGTCAGAGCTGAACACGACCAACTCTGGGTATGTTGTAGCAAAATAAACATGCATACGACCCTGCTTTCCAGCACCTTCAGAAAATACAGTCTTTTCCTTCCATTCCTCCTTTATTATTTTATCATACATGAAATAAATCCTTATAGGGACAGCCATGAAGAAAAATTTATTGCTAATTTTCCAAACCAGTACAGTTTTAAGAAGAACAAAGCAAAACAATAAATAAAAGCTCAACTTTTTCACCAGTCCTGCTAAAAAAGCTTGCAGTTGAAGGCAAATTAGGGATCACCACTGAGAATAATAGAAAGTTCTTGTAGCCATACGTCACGTATAGAAACCTAATGGACCAAGTTTTTCATTAACATTAATAAAAAATTAAATAAACATGCTAATTTCTCCACTTATATGAATAATAACTTCTTCATTTAATTTTCTGGTTCCACAGTTCAGTCACACTTGAATTAAACATGAAACCTCTGCAGTGCATAATCAGGCTTAAAACACTATAAAGAGTTAAATTAAAGCTGACAATAAGAATCTCTACAGAGTAATTTTTCCAGGATTTTCAGCTTTTGGACCACCAAAGTTTATTTTTGTAGCTAAACCAACAAGAGCAAATTGGGCATTCTGCCCAAGGTCTGAAGGCACCCAGTTCTCTGGTTTTCAAGCTGGGAGGACACAGGTTCACGTGGAATTTAGCATTGCCACATCTCAATGATACAAAATCAGGAGTCAGGCAACAAACAAGTGCTTTCAGTTTGACAAATACATATATATTTTAATTGGTGTCTATTTTCTGAGTCGTTAGTGAACTTTTGTTTTATCTCTGAAAGCTCCTCTCAAAACAGAAACTTCTGGATAATCATTTGACTCTAATAACTGGGATTATAAGCATAGCCACAAAATTGATCTTCTAAACAAAACAAAAGGTGACATCATTGGTAATCACCACCAACAAATCTTAGCTCCTTTACTACTATTGAGTATAATAAAACATTAACCTAGATTTCCAAGGAAGTTTTGAAAATGGTATCATGAAATAAGATTTTATCCTTGCCTGTGTAAAAGGATAAGATGGCCAGTGGCATTTATACTCAATTCTTATTTTTTATGGTACTGTGATTGTCAGTTGCAATTATCAAGAAACCTGAATATGGCACCTTGCAATCATGGGATTTAGAAAAAAAAAAAAAAAAAAAAGACATTGTGGCTCCTCTTCATTTGTCTTCAGGTTTTATATCTTTGGAGATTGTACCTCTGAGTTAACATTTGCAACCTCAAGGGACATTTTTTTTATTTTTTTTTTTTGAGGGAAAAGTTATTTGACACCAAGAGTGAGAGGGAGTGGGTGTCAGCAAAGCAGCCCCTATTATTGTGAAATTTGTTTGGCAACACAGAGGTATCTATTTTCATTTCCAATCATAACTACTGTTGCATTTGTAATCCTCCAAAGGACACAAGGAAGGAAGGAGATCCAATAGATCCAATTGCCAGGGGAGAGGACAGCATGTTGCCTCTAACTATTGGGAGGCACAGTGGGAATGTTCTTCCTTTTCAAAACCTCCTGATACACCTGCTGAGATTGGGTCTTGACCTGAACTTTTATTTATACTGAATTCTTCCTTAAGATAAAATAATGCCAAAAAATAATGTGCTTTATGGAAGGAGGCAAGAAAGAAACTACACCAGGGACATGACCAATTCACATCAACCATATGAAGTCATCTCAGACTGATTCAGCATTTGTTACGTTCTGGGTTCAGAAACATGTGAAAATATGAAGGAAATAAAAACAGAGAGGAAGAATCTATGCAAATGAACCTCTATCTTAACCATATCTTACATTTTGACTGAAAACATAATGTCAATAGGAATTATGATTTAAGAAGGTACATATGAAATTAATTTTACTAGATGGCTTCTTCCGTAATATGAAATAGAGGTCAAAACAGGCTCATTGAATCCATTGTATCTAATATGCAAGGGCATATTCACTCTAGAACAGTATTTATGTCATTTTCTATAGATTGTAAATACAGCAAGTCCCAGAGTAAATTTACTCATCATGTGTTCCAAATGTCAACTTTTTAAACAGTGTTCACCTTTTGCAGTTTATATAGCATTCATCTTTTACTCCCTTTGTTTTATTTACAAGATCTGAAGAATCAAACTGATGTATTTACTCTCTCTTGGCATTAAGATCCACTTTTTTCCAGGAGTGGGAGCGGCAATTATTTGCACAAATCAGCCAAATGGGTATTTATATAAAGATAATTATCAGATCTGAGGCCAAAAGATGACCATATTGTTGTTCTGTTGAATTCATATTTATCAAGTAAATTTTAAAATAAATCTCAAATGTATTCAGAACCTGCTCTCATTATACTGGTGAAAATTTTTAGTAAGCTGATATGATAAAAATGTTGTAGGTCTGAAGGAAATAGAGTTACTCCAACACACAGTGAATCAAGTAAGAACAGGTTATGGACCAATATATCACAAAGTCACTGGGGCAGCTCTTTCCACAAGACACCAAAACAAGACAGGGAAATCCCTTGTAATTTATATAGCTTCCACCCTTTGTGGAAGTATGATAGTGTCCTGAAACTATTTTTTTTGCTGTTATGCAATTCATCCACATACGCTCGTGTAGTGTCTTCACATGCATCCAAGTGGTAGATCCCCCACCGCCCACCATCCTGCCTCTCCGTAGCCTCAAAACTGGCAGCAAGGACTGTGAACACTTGAGGTTCACACAAGGTCGAATACTTTGAGGACAGTCCAGCCATTTAGCAGCAGATTGAGCACACAGCAGAGCTGGGAGGAGAAATGCTATGGATAGATGCAGCTGAAGCAGCAGCACCAAGATAACAGGGAGACCATACACACCTATTTCTCTAGAAAAACATTCAGTAGACATGTTCATCACCAATTTCTCCCGCTGTAAAAGCAAGGCTGGGCTCTTCTCCCAGTTAAACCAGTTTGCAAGCAGGTTCATTCCTCTGGCCCAAAATCGATCACTATTAGCATCCTCGCCAAAACGAGGCTAAAGACTCATTTTTGTTTGCAGGTCCCCACCGCAGCACTGGAGACCAAGAAGTGATGGGGCTCATCGCAGCTCTATTTTCAGCTTTCATTTACTATTAACTGGAAACCTGAGAGGGGACAAAGCAGACTCCTAGCGTGACCCTGAGCAAGACACCACTGCGTGGTGCCACGTTTCTCAGCGGCAAGACCCAGAACAATCCGGAAGGAGCAAGGCTGGGGAAGAAGGCCACAGCCGGCACTCCCGTCTGTGGCCTCCTTTCGCCTCCTGCTCCTCGCCGGTCTCGCTTCCCCCGCCGGCGAGATGGCAATGACAGCTCCCAGCTGTCTCTGCCATCCCCCTGCCGAAGGCTGTGGGGCTGCATGGCCGCTTTCCATCTTCCTCCCCATCCCGGATCCTTTGTGTGGCCACAGCTCCATCGCTCTTCGGCATCACCACTGGCACCACGCTCAGGTGTCCCAACCAACCATCCGGAGCACTGTGAAAATCCCCGAGAACACTAAAATTCACCAAATGGGTAATGAGGAGCCACTGCGCTGAGCCTGAGTATCCTGACTTACCCGCTGCACTAGCTCCTTACAAATACCAACACCATGTGCAAATCCCGGCGCGAACATGCGGCGATCCGCCTCTCCCGTAGCAACGCACAGGGGCTTCCCCAATTATCAGTCCCCGTCACCACTTAGTTTTAAGGGGTTTGCTCAGTTTGAGGACATCCCCGGGACTCCTGTGGTTTATCCTCACCTCAGAGCTTAACCTATGAGTCCTTAACCCGATGGCGTTGTGGTGGACAACAAACCTTTTGCATACACGGTTGGAAGGGATGATTTGGAGGGACCCTTCCCAAGAGTACCGTTGGATCCAGCACTGAATTGGGGCCAAAACATTTTTATTTTTCAGGCCTAGAGATGGAAAGCAGGCTATGTTTCCCCCTCTGCACCCCCCCTCCTCCCCCCCCAAAAAAATAAAAGACCCCAAAAGCAACAGAAACTGCATCTCTCCAATCAGGACCATCATGACTATCTAAACTACATCTGATTGGCCTATTTAAAATGCTAGGGGTCATATAATGCCCCCATATTTTTCGTATTCTATAGCTTATAGAATAAACTGGCATGATATTCTGAGAAAAATATGCACTATACCATGTATTCTGAAAGTGCTCCAATAGCTGGAGATATTAATAGACACAAGCATAGGCTAAGATAAAACATGAAATCCTTTTGCTTTTGCTAGTAAAAATAAGTAAATTACATATCATTTAGAAGTGCTATAGAAAAAAGCTGCATGATGTTGAAAAAAAAAAAAAAAAAAAAAGAGAACAAAATGCTCATTGAAGCGGAGCTTATTTATCACTTTATCTTGCAACCTGACACAGTACATGCTCAATCTATTTAATTACAGGAACGGAAAAACAGCAGAAAGATATGTACACATAACAGCAACGTTTCCAGTCCTACCTTGGTCGTGACAATGCACAGACAATCCATTCTGTAAATCTCCACGGGAGTATATGTAAATCATAAAAACAAATCAGCAAGGGTGAGGAAAGGCTTTGGAACAGCATGAACAGAACCGGAGGCTTGAATCTGCACAGCCTGCTTTTCCAAGTGGGGCCCTCATAAGAAACTCGAGTCCTCCTCCACAGTGCTAAAGGCAGTCATGATGCTCAGAGGGATCAGAAAACCCCCTAGAAATCGTCTCAAGCAAAACTTCCAGGTGGCTTATCAGGCTTGATTGCTGCATTGTTCAATCTGTGATCAAAATATTCTGTTGAATAGTGTGCAGCGCTCTAAATGGGAAGATGAGAACCACAACAAGCACAAAAGAGCAAAAGCATCACATTTCAGCTCTGGCTCTGGTTTCACTATTCTGATCTGCTGTTTCAGTATACCCATAAGATTTCCTTTGCCAAGTCTCTCTCTCTCTCTCTCTCCTCTCTCTCTCCTCTCTCTCTCTGCTTCCCTGTCTTTTTTTCTCCCCCCCCTCTCTCTCCCTCTCCCTCCTCTTTTCTACTAACTCTGAGCGTGCACAACATATACAACTATCGGGCAAATCTATCAAAGCACTGTCACATCTCTGCCAAAACAATTGCTTTTGGTTGTAAGGGTTTTTATGAAGAGGCAGGATTCCTACAAGCGTGTATTACTTGAAGTGCATGATTGAAACATTAAGGTGTGTGCGATAGCTCATGCGTCACATCTACAATTGCTCAGAATTACTAGGTCAGACTCGGATTCAGGAAGTGAATATAAATAACAGCTGGATAAGGAGAACTTTCAGAAAGTATAAAAAAAATGTATCAGTCAGGGGAAAAACAGGAATTGCAAATTTATACATGCACACGGCTCTGTGAAGCACAACAATGATGTAATTATAGTTTACAATCCATAGAGAAAACACAGTACATATTCAAAACTGGAGAGGTGCATCTTTTTTTCCATCTATGATAAATATATGAAAGTTTTAATTAAAAGAACTCACTCCAAATAGCAGAGTTTAAAAACTCCTTAAGCTCCATCCCAAACTTTTTTCTGCCTCTTTGACAGATCCACAGACCTAATTTTATTTTTTTGTTATGTATCCTTTACTAAGAGTTTCTCAAGCTCTTAGGAAAACAGTTTAACCCTCCAAACCCCTACCTTTCTTGCAGTGATGCTGGTGCAGAGCTTGCCTTTCAGGTGTCTTACGTGAATCATTTTAAGTTAAAAAGCTCACTGTCAGCTCTTAAAGTCGTCCCTCTCTTACAGATAGGAAAGAGAGAGAGCAAAGAAAGAGGGAGGGAGAGAAAAAGAGACACAGAAGGAGAAAGATATGTAAAATGAAAGCTCTGGCCAAAGAGAGAGGAAAATCAATGCTCCTATTCACTGGAAAAAAAAAATACAGCCAACTGGACTGTTGACAGCAACAAGAGGAAACGTCTAGACACCCATACATTACAATTCACCTTTCAACATACTGGACAGCACAATTCCCCCTGGGTGCTTTGCTGAGGATCTCTCGTTCTCACTCAGAGTTAAAATATGTTTTCAATAAAATAAGCCGTTTCAAGAAAATAAAAAGATATTTAAGAAGCATCTCTCTTCCATAAATTTCTCAGGCTATAACCCTAATATTCTCATGATTGCTAAAGCAGCAAGAAGTTCAGTAAATGACACACATTATTTTGCCAAAATGAGGTCACTGCTACCAAAGTTACAAAATCCATAGTGAATCAGATATGTGGTCAGAGAGCAACCAACCCTCCCCCAGCTATTAAAGTCTTGGAGGATATAACATCTTAAAGGGAAACTCTCCAGAGTACTTATGGTTTTGTCCAAAGCTTTAACTCACTCTGAGCAACCTCATGTGTGTAAAGCAAACTTGATTTGTATTTGCACGCTGCAGAGGAACTTATGTTTTCTTCCTATGGCGCTTTTCTACAGTAGCCAAACGGTCAAACAATTTTGAGCTACAGATTATATGAATCATGGAATTTTTCAAACATCCTTCAAGTCACTACCTATTAACTGTTCATTAAAGAACCAATTAACTCATTAAGATGATCTAACTAAAGCCATGTTTGTATTCTGCACATAACAGGGTGGAAGGGAGTGCAGTCAAATCTATATACAGGAGAGATTTTAACATTTAAATGTAAAACTTCCACCAGTTATTTCCTTTGTTCTCTTCTAATTGGTAGATTTAAGCTGACCTAGTAAGATGTGAAATTCTTCTATGCATATAATTACTTAATGGCTTGGTTGTAAAATTTCATATCATACTGAAAATTGGCAGATGTGGGTATATTCTCAAATGGCTCTCTAAGGGCATGATCTGTAAACGTTTTTATTTGCAAGTAACTCCACTCCTGTGAGCTGGTCACAGTGGATTCATGATCCTATTTACAGTTTATATGAAAAATAGCGACCTCTTTGAGGTTGCTTATGTGAGCAACATGACTTCTATGTGTGTTTTGGAAAACAAGACTCTGTAAGTGTACCCCAAAGCCTCCTCCTGCAGTGTAGTTTTTCAGTGTAAATCCTGCACTAAATTTTGTGCCATCACCTCCTAGTGTAAAATGCTGCTGTCAGCATTTAGAATGACAGATTTGCCCATGTACTACCCAAGCTTAGCACATCGTTATGTCATTGGACCCCCAGAAATACAGCTGTCTACTTTTTATCCTCAGACTCTTCTTCAGCCTAGAACAGAGAATATCTATGATTTGAGGGACAGAGACCACAGCTCCATCCTTCCACAGGCTCTTTGTGGCTGCCAGGAGTCCTGGTCACAGTTTCTAAACTACATCTGTCAATGACTGCTCCCTCCTACAGCAGTGTGGTAGTAGATGACCAACTCAATGGGTGAGGATACAATCCCTCATGTTCTGTAGCTCTACACCCCTAATCCAAAACAGCTTCCAGCATGGCATTTTTCATTACATCAGATATAACAGAGGCATTAGAGAGCTACAGTAAAAAGACAGTGAAAACTTTAGACTTTAATGCAAAAGTTTCAGCTACTCCATTTTCTTCCTCCAAATGGACAGTTTTTGCATGCACTTTGTCTCCACAAATACAAGATTTTTGAATTCTTGGAGCTGCTTCCTGCGTCATTACCAATAGCTCCTTCTTCTCTAACTTCTGCAGGTTGTTTTGATCATTATTTGTGTGATTTTTTTTTTTTATCCGCTCTTCCAACCTTGATGTTATCTGTAAATATGATCATGACTGAAATACACTCTACAAAGACTCGACCCAAAAAGCAAATAAATTAAGAAACAGCCATCTGGGGTGAAAAGAGATGATTTATAGTTGCTTGTGTAGTTGATTTAGATGGTCAAAAACATCCTTTGGGATGAGCTTGGACTCTCGGGAAGTGCCTTTATACAGGAAGAACAGCAACTACTTCCCACCGAGATACCTGTGATACCAAGTGGATCTGCAGACCACCATGTTAGAACCTCTTCGCTAGGTGACTGTGTATTTCTACTCCAGTCCTGCTAAGGCATCTACTTTTAAATTACACAAAACACACAAAAGAGGGTAAAATGTGATGTGTAATACAACAGTGTAGACTGAACAATGTAATGCTCCTTTCTGTGCTTAAAAGCCTTAGTTTACTGTATCCAGATAGTTCTTCCACTTGTATAACTAAGGATTTAATTAGGTAGCTATATTTAGAACCAGAGCTTGTAACGTCCAGCTTAATTTTTTTTTTTTTTTGTAAAAGTGGCTTCCCATAAAATGTAAAAATAATAAGAAGGATTTCATAATTCTTTCAATCTTTCATGACGCAGCTTTTCAAAAATTTCTTAGAAATTTTTTTGAAACAAAGATATAATATTTTAAAAAACTCTAAACAGAAATTGATTGTTTACAAAAGAAAACCTAATTTCATTATTATCTCTAATTCAAAAAATAGAAAAAGGGAAAAAGAATACCACAGACATTACATAATAGACACTTAAGAAAGGAGACATCTACCAAACTGTTAACACAGCCTTATTAATGTCAGCATTTTGCAGATTTACCCAGTGACTATTTAGGGCTCTAAGCACCTACACAGAGAACACATGAAGAAACATCCACTCTACAAATGTGGAGAAAGATTTATTTTATCCTAGTGGTTTTGAAATTGTGTACTGTAGAGTACTTCTTGATTGTATCAAATTGCCAGTCATTCACATGAGGTTAGTTTCTCCTCCTTGTTTTCATGTCCTATATTGCACCCAAACAAAACACAGATATCTTACATACTTTCCTGATTACTTCTCTTTCAAGAGGGCAATTGACGTAGTTATGAAGTTATGTTTCTTATGGTCAGAACTCATTTATACCACTTGAAACCAATTGCAGCTAGTTTACCATGCATCAAAACTGGTTAGCTGGTAGGCCACTTTTGGGAAAAAAAAGTTACCTGAGTAATTATAAGCTAGAAGGGAGAAACTCATGAGACATGTTCTTTTTTAGGATTGTTTTGTGCTAGGGAAAAGAAAAGAAAAAAGAAAAGAAAAGAAAAGAAAAGAAAAGAAAAGAAAAGAAAAGAAAAGAAAAGAAAAGAAAAGAAAAGAAAAGAAAAGAAAAGAAAAGAAAAG
>VZSV01000042.1:5141350-5167171 GCA_013398735.1 Nothocercus julius
AAAAAAAAAAACTTTGTTAAATAAAAATTGTATTATCAATCATAAAATAGTGGGCCATACCTTTGTCTTCACATCTACCGCATTATTTTCAAAATCCTGGTTCTCCTTATTGTGTACACCACATTCTCCAGATCCTTCTGATCCATTGGAAGCTGCGGACTTAAGGAGAAAAATCAATAAAATAGCTGGTACATGCACTATAATTCCGTTATTCCTAAATGTAAAGATTATCATGGACTTATTGAAGGGTCATCTTAATTCTGGCAAACATTAGGTAACTCACATATAAGATTTTCACCTCAATGTTTTGTCGTAGAAAAAAAAATCTGGGTTTAGTCTTCTAGGTACTCTCATGGAAGTCTGTAAAAGTCTTCATAGGCTAAATCTATAGGATGGTGTTTATCATAATCCCTATTTAGCATCAGAAGGAGTTCAGGGTGCTCTGCAGATCTCAGCATCAGAACATAAAGATAAGGAAGAAAATCAGTGCCTTACTGAAAAGTACAGCCGATGGGTTCTCATCTAGAGCAGTTGCAAGAATGGTTCTGGTAATGGCATCAACTGAATTACGTGGTTTGTTGTCTCATTTTTAATTCATGACATTCTTTTAAATGATGTATTTTTGAAAGTTTCATGCTTGTGTAGTGACTATATTTGAAAATCTTTTAAGTTAAAATGCTGTACGGTGGGCATTATTTTTTAGCTTTCCTTTGTCTACATAGAATTGTATCTTGTATTGTTCGCATAAAGCTATTACACAAAACATTTTTTTTTGAAAATATATCCTCACATATCCTCAGTAGAAAGTATAGTAAAAGGTTATAGTTGCCTTTTTAAACAAAAAAATTCTGAACTTCTGAAAATGTATTATTGTAGATTTTGCACTGATGCAACAGATAAAAAATACATCTCTCTGCTACAATGCTCTGGCCTGCAAAAATGAGTTTGAAGAACTCATTTGAATGAAACATGACAACTGCCACTATCTCAGATCTCAGAATATTTCTGGATGCTTTGCAAGATCATATATAAGAAAGCAAAGTGAATTCAGAATATGGTGCCTTGTATCTATCAGCACCGAGCATCACAGACACTCTAGGCCCATCCTTTTTCAGACTATATGTCGCAAGCACAGCCAATTTTATCACAACAGACGAGAAAGAGTTAGCATTTTAAATAGACCGACATTGCCCGCATAATTTAGAAAACAGCAAACTGATGCCACAGAAACAGCCAAATCATATCCACATGTGCAAATGTTTTCTCCTCTAATACTAGCTTGTTTATTTAGGGCTCAGTCCATTAAAGGACTGAATGCTGGCCACAATCCAGCAAACTACTTAGACACGTGCTTAACTTCACTGGAACCAATAGTACTAGTCATGTGCTCCAGTTAAGAATGTGTTTAAATGCTCTACTGGATCAGACCCAGACAACTCAGCACTATATGGGGTTGAGTGCATTGGACTCCATGCATGTCCTCTCTAAATATGTAGCTCCTCTAATACGACCACAGCCATGGAGAACCATGTATTCATTTCTGGGTTTTGCTTCTTACCACAGAAGATTGTTGCAGTATCCCCTAACTGCAATCTGGAAGGGAAAAAGGTAGAGCAAACCAATCTGCCCAAACTCTTATAGGAAAGCAAGGAACTGGACCCAGGTCTCACAGTGTTGAACATTGTGTTTTCCCCTAGAGCATGCAAAAAATCCCAGCAGCTCCTTAAGTGTGTTCTTTCAAAGGGGGAAAATGGATTTTACAAGAAGGGAGGGAGTATGCATAAAAATTTTCATTTCATCTTTGCTTTCTCTGAGTACCTCATGTAAGTATTTTCCATTTCTATTATTTACAGGCCACAGTATAAGCTACACAAATCAAAATAGTATCAATTTGCTCTAATCATCAAGACCATACTCTGCCTTATCCCAAAATGAGCTTAGCTTCTGCAGTTCCTTAAAGGGGGACTTGGCAGTTTTCAGCAGAAACTGCAGACTACAGAGCAGCATTTATCAAATGAGTGCAGCTGCAAAATTGGATAAGGTATAACTTCAGTCTGTTTATATTTTACCATTCTTCCTCAAATTTGTCACCATTAGTCGATTCCAGTATTTTGAAAGAATATAAAACAATGTCTCATGAAATGGTATGAAATATTTCAATTGTTTCCCCTAGGGAAATAGGTCACAGATTAATTGTGAAGAGCAGTAAACCAAGGACATTAGGAGGATACAAACAGCTCAAGTAAGAGCAATAACAATAAATCTGGAACATCTTTCTGCTCCAGTGTATTAAGGTCCAATATGCATTAGCAAAATAATATATGGCTCCCAAACTTGAACAAAGTACACATTAGCAAATTGTCTGAAAACCAATAGTCATTTAGCTTTGTGTTTTTGAAATAAACTAGACAGCACAATGCAGGAGGCAAAAAGGATACTTGCTGCATCTTGCAAAGTGTTTGTTAAAACGTAGCACTCCACGGGTAAGTCTCATCACCTTACTCCTAATTCTAACCAAAAGCCTATGCTGTCTAAAATTATTTGTACACGGTGTATTTAAAAGTTGCCTGCTTAGGGGGAAAAAAAAAAAAATAGCAGCAGCACCTCAATATTCCTAAACTCTCCAGGTAGGACTGGTACCCTAATGGAAGCACAACTCATGTACCATGATTTTACCTAGCTTTAGGAGAGTCTAAAAATAATGACAGTAAATTTCAATTGGAAATACTAACAAAGGTCTACACTTCTTATCTATTGTCTGTATCTAAAAGGCTGGTATTTGGAGTAATTCTATCTTCATCTTTGCAAAAGAAAATATTATCTTATTCCCCTCCAGCTGGTCAGCAAAAAGATGATATTTTAACAAGCAAATGTTACAAAAGCAGATTAAAACATCATTCAGTAACTATGTTCACATGGCTAGCAACCATGAGAATCACAGCTCATACCAAAAGCAATCTTCTAATTTTATGTATAATTAATGCTAATCTATTTAGATTATAATTAACACGGACTATTTAGACTGCAATCTCTTCAGGGCAATGTCTCTTTCATTGTGCAAACTTACAGCATAATTTAAATGTTTATTAATAAAATAGTAATCACATTAGCTACCTTGTTAACTTTATCTAATTTTAACAGTGCTCAGCTACTGCTTTTCTGTGCTTATAACATATCTTTCCTGCAGCTTATTAGGACATGCACAATTGTCACAGTCAACCGTCAACAAAATTCTTGCTGATATTTTTTTGCCAAAGTACATAGCTATGAATTATGAAAGACTTGTCACTGGTTCCACTTTCAGCAGGCAGCCTGTTCTAGTTCATGTTTCAGCCAGGAACCAGCCAGAAGGAGCATCTGCCCTTGCAGGCAATTATGGCATACGAGGTTTCCAAGGCTTCCTTTAGGAGGCCTTGCTGTAGCAGCCAAACTCTGCAACAGTGGATGACTTCTATTTATATGGCTCCAGAATTCATCCCTAATATAACAACGTGAGGTACTTGCAACTACTCGGAGCAGTTACCACCTTTACCTCTAGGAATGTGATCCAACTTTGGAAACACATCGATTAATAAAATACCATAAGAAATGCACATGCAAACTGTGTTCTGCTCTTCCATGCTCTTGGATGTTCCTGCCAGGATCTTGAGTTTATTTGCACATACACCTATACGGGATATTTCCTAGGCCACATAATCTACTTTTTGGCTAGAAAAGGCGGATCAGCTTTGCAAAATGACCCAGAGCACTGGTGGGAGTGCAGGGGAGTTACATCCCACTAGCCTAAATAAATCTGCAGCTGCCATAGGATCCCATAGCAAGCAGCATACAGAGCACTCTCCTGTGAGCTTTCAAGAAAAGGTGCTCTGCTCCAGACCCATGAAGAATGGTAGATAAATGTCAGTTTGCCCCAGATGATTTATTTTAAAAGAGGAAAGGTATTAAAAAAAAAAAAAAAAACACGGAAAGCAAGCAAGAAAGAAAGAAAGAGAAAATAAAAAAATAAAAAGGACAGAGAGAGATCTGTTAACTTGTGAATGCCAATATCTGTCAAGAAATCTATCATCCTGGTAATCAAATGCTCACAGAAATATATAGTGCTGAGAGATACTGCTTTTATTTAATTAACTTTTTAGAAAGTAGGCATTTTACAAATCATTAGAACATTTTAAAAGCTACGGGGGGGAAGTAAAATACAATGTAACATATGCTGGAATTATCCATTTCACAGTACATTGATGTAAATTAATTCATTTAGCAGCTATACTAGAGTAGGGAAGCAACCTGAAATGAACTGCAATGCACAGTATGATATTGATACAAGCAAACAACATGGCACACTTCTACACCAGGTTACAGCCAACTCCACTAGTGATCTACCGAAGCCATGTGTGAGCTAAAACTGGATGCAAGCCAAGTTCATCTTATGCAACATGCCAGTAACAGTAAGAGTGCCTTCTGTGTCCATGATCTGTCCATCTAAGACCACATTTTCCTTGCACATAGGTAGGGCTCTCACACAAGGATTGTGAGCATCTCGGCTTGGGTGTCTTGCTGCCAGCAATTGTGAACCCTTCCAAAAAGTTGCAGCTATTGGAGAGTTTGTGGAAAACAAAGGGACTTGAAGAGTTTTTCCTACAACATCATGCAAATAAAAAGCTCCAGATACTATAAAGTGTGCTTTCCTTTTTCCATAGACTGCTATTCATTCCCATTTCTACGTCTCTTATTGTCACTATTACAGGAAGAAATCTCATTTGACATTTTTTTTTTTTCCAAGAATTAACTTTTACTCATATCACAGATGACTGAAAACTCACAGAACTCTAGACCAGGCCATGCTAGAAATGAAAATCAGAAATATGATCCTGCTGAAGTCAGGCAGAATTTCATTTCTGCTGGGGCAAAATTTCATTCCAGAAATAATATTACAGGGCTTAATACTGTGGGCTTCTTGCCCACAAAATCCTTTAAAAAAAGATGCATAATGGTTTCTGAAATCCCTTACAAAAGCATGGTTTTTTACCCCCAATCTAATATTTTAGTAATCAAAAAAAAAAATTTTGCTTCTATTTCCACGCTAGAATCTCTGGTTCGTTGTTTAAAGATTTTGCTCCAACTCACAGTGCAGTAGTTCAGTCCTTACTACCATCCTAAGTCAGGGTAATGTTGCAGATCACTACAAGGTCTCTAAGCTAACCTTGTAAGAATTTCACTGCAGTCTCCAAAAAATGACCAGTAAAATGAATTTAGATGACCAATAAATATGAACTGAGAAAAGGAAAATATGCATGTGGGCAGGAAATCTATTGTACAAATCTCACTAAAAGTGTTTGTTTTTCTTTTTAATAAAAAATATTGTATTAACAAGTAAACATAAATATCATAATAATTTTCATTTTTATGGCTGGGATTTTTATAACTGCACTTTAGCTAATAGGGACTCAACCTTTTGGAAAATGGTATGACAGGCTTAGCGGTAGAGCTCAAGAACAATTGTGTGGCAGCAGGCTTAAGCTTCAGAAAAATCAGGATCTGCTATACTACTGCCCCACCCTCCTGGAAGTGAGTCTTACTCTTGGCATTTTCCCAGATATCAGAGTGTCACCAGTGAAGTTCTCATTTGCTTGTCCCCAGTACAGATTTGTCCAGCTGTCTGAAAGATGGACGGTAATCCCTTTGGGTAGGCTAACACCATGCATACACTCAAGCCCCATCTCCCTGTTTGTTCATGTCACATAAATATTCAGCTGCACTCTGAATAAAGCAAGACAAGTGACTTTCCAGGCAGGAAATTCAGGCAGGACGAAGTGACTGCCTCACTAGGAGTTTTTCTTCTCCTTCCACACAGTTCATATGTAGCTGGCTAGGATCAGTTGGCTCCACAGACTCAAGCCCATTGAGCTCAATGCTCAGGAGCTTCATTATGCAGATCTGGGCTCCATCTCTCTCTGTCAATCTTGCAGATCTTTATTTTCAGCTGGACTAAAAAACAAACTATCATTTTGAGAAATTTGAGAAATTCATGTTTCTCCTTTTCCAGGAAGCAGACTATCCTAAGGTTGCACACGGGTGGGGGATGCCAAGTGTGGTAGTTCATGCAAGGGGAGAGATTATGACATTGCTCAGCTATGAAAGTCCTTGCAAGCACAAGCCTCACTTGTCACTATTACAGGAAGAAATTTATGAAATCTTAGACAAACTCAAGAGCAATTGCTCAGGTACAGTCCCTCCCTTGCTGGAATCTGACACACCAAATACAGGTGGAAAATCAAAGGATCTGCTTTCCTGCTGCATGTGACAGGAAGGAAAACTGGGCAAACAGCATTGCTAAGATAAGCCCTGCTGCAAGGATGAAGGAAGAGTGATGCACAGTCCAGCAGCATGAGAATGAGATTCAAAGCATGAAATTGGACAGGCCGGGTATATTTCTGAGGCAAAGATCCTCTCTTACTCTAGCTCCATTACATGTAGCAATCCATGCAAGAAATTGAGTCAATTAACATACATACATATATGGCTGAGTTCTTATTCTGATAGACTGCTTTCCAAAGCATTCTCAGCATCATCATTAGCAGGCTTTGTAAGGAAAATTCTGTTCTCTCCTAACATAACGATGAATGAGATGAAAACTTTAAACAAATAAATGTATTTCCCTCAGCTCAGTGGAGTTCGGTCAGATCTGGCGTCTTGCTCTTTTGATTCTGTACCTTTCAGGCATCAGTCTGCACTTTGCTGGGCATAAAAAATGAGATGAAACATGAAGACTAATTTGGATATTAAAGGTCTATTTCTTTCAAATAAAACAGAACCCATTACTGATGTCTCCTAGAGGCTAAAAGAAAAAGACTAGAAAAATTAAAAGGCTGAACATAATTAATGAATGCTCATTTAGAATTGGCTATTATACAACATCTTGGAAGGTAAATTTACAGCTGTAGAGGGCAGGCTGCATGCAGAAATGGGCTCTGGAATGAACTCCATGTGCACTGTGTCAAGCTTGAGGGAAAAGACAGGGAACGCAGCTTACAGGGAGGTCCCTTCAAGCATGGAGTGATCACATCTGCCAAAAGCCCCTCCGAGCTGGAAGGTCAGCTGCACAAAGAATAACATGTTAAGGCACATGATTTGATTCCAGTTGTGCCCATCTGCATACATTTATTCATTAGCTGCAGTGGAGTGTCTCCACATTTAAGCCCATATTAGTGAAATCCTAGTCTTGCCCTGAAAATATAAGCAGATCACAGCTGGAAGGAAACACAAATACTAGGAAACAGAAAACAGAAAATAAGTGATTAATTATGAGAGAAAACATGACTAATGATTTTAAATTAAATAATATTTGCACATTTTAATTAGCTATGATAATGTTTATTTTACTTACACAGAAGTAAAGTTCTGGATACATAAATTCCAACCTACACATTTCAGTTGCCATAACAACTTGATACATTTATTCTCATGTCATCTTTTATTACATCAGTGCTGGTTTTTTTACAACCAAAAAAACCCTCAACTGCTTTTGTTATTGTAATTCAATATTTTTTAATTATTCTTTTCTTTTTTAGATCTTCAGGAAACATGTATACTGTCCTTTCTCTGCAAAAATGTCCACAGCACAGCATGAGAATTTCACTACAAGTTGCAGGGCTGGTTTTGCCCTAAGTCTCAAGAATATGCCATTCTGCTGAGGCAGTGATCCTGCTAGTTTGCTGATCCCCCTTAGGATATTAGTCAGGAATTAGGATATTAAAGGGAGAGCTAAATAATGATTTCCCCTTCCCACCTCATCCCAACAGGTGCATTTTTCTGGTGAAAACCAGTATCAAATTAAATGAGTACTAGGCTTTTTGGAAAGGGACATAGCTATAGTTGGATTTTAGGTTAACAGGGACAGAAAAGTTAGCAGCAGAGATAAAAGACCTGTAAGTAAATCACTGCAGTGCTTTCATACACACCTATGTCATAAGCAGTGAGCTAGGCTACATTTTTAACCAGCAACTGATTTCTAAACTCTTGGGGACTTCAAGGATTTGGCTCAAATATTTTTTTTTCGTATATCATACAACCAAACTCCTTCTTCTTTCAAGCCAGCCAAGGCCTTCTAGGACACCAGAGCCTGCTGCTGCCCATTCACCTTTCCCAGCTCTGCACCCCCATAAATGAACCCATTTCAATTAAATTGCCATTACCTAGCCGCTGAGGTTGCATTTCTAGCTGGTTGCCTGTAAAGACCACAATGAGAGAGACTGTGCTAATTAATAACAATTATATTATGGTGCAAGATGAGAAACTGCTTGGCAACCGTTGTCGCATACAGCTGGCATGGAGTGACCTTAGGTTAGAGATAACAGGGCACTTAAGAGTTTTGATGGAAGAGAACTACTGCAATAGCTCTTGTGTCAAGTCCCACATCTCTTTCTGTGATCTGCCTTGGCCTTTAGAGGCAGCACTTCAATTAGCTTTAACTGTAATAGCCTCTACTTCAGTCAGGAGAGCTCTGACAACTGCTTTTAGAGGACTGCCTTCCTCCTAGTACTCAGGAAGAGTAAGAGTGTGCATGTGTGTTACCACACACAGGATCCAGCAAAACATTTCCATTAGATCATACTATTCCTCATTTTAAAAGCAAATACATTATGTTAAAGCAAACATATTTATGTTTTATATATATATACATATATGAAAAAAATACATTTATATTAAGCCAAAATAGGAGGAACATCCCACAGCGCTATGTACTGCACAGTAACTTTGTAGGAGATATACACAAATAAAAACATCATTCAGATGATGAGATTGGGTTCAGATTTATCTCAAAATGCACTGCAGGTCTATGTCAAATGCAATAAGAGAATCCAGATCTCCATGTCCCATCTCCACCACTGGCCCACACAATCTCTTCCTATTCACAAACACCTCCACAGAAAATTACAGAGCAGGAAAATACCCCCATTTCACATGAGATTAACTGAAACTCATTCTGCGCCTGCTTTTGTCAGAAATGAAGAATTTAAGTCAGTGTACTCAACAGCAGTAATAAAACCAGCCAATTTTTAAAATAGGACTGATGTGCCATAAAGCAATATTTAGGAAGACCAAAGGATTTTTACACTAATGCAAGGATATAAAGCCAGTATTAAAGGAAAGGAAAACAAAAAAAAATCAAAACCCTGGAGTATGTTGTAATGACTTTTACTTCTCAAGATAGTTTTGCTTGCAGCATTCTAAACCTTGGTATAAAAGAATATTTGTTGAGGCCAGAGCCACAGGGAGGAGATGTAAGTGGCAGGCTGCTTTGCCAAGTCACGGCTCTTGAGCTACCCAATCACATATACTTCTGCTGACATGCAAAAATACTTCAGCTAAACAACAAAACCTTCGGCAAAATACAGTTCCATTTCTCTTCATTCAGCATCCCTCCTACGAAGCATTACAAATTGCTTTGCGTTCAGATATATAAAAGGAAAAGGACTCAAAAGGTAAGCTAAGTGGAATGACTCAGGTTATTAAACTGCAGAATATGTCATCATTCTCCCTAAATGTTGATAAACAGATGACAACGTAAAGTGAAAGGGAAAACAAACATTCCCTAAATACTTTCCAGAAGGTTGGGGATCCTTGGATCTGCCAGACAATTGCTTTGTGGTAGCTGCAATGAGCTAAAGGTTGGGTAAGAATCTGTCACTGCCTAATGGCGAGATGCCATAAACCTGTGCTCACACAGGAGGACTCAAAATAACTTTAACACTAGCCACTGATCAAGGTTATTACCAAATTATAGACCATACAGGGATTTCAACTCCTGTGAGCATGGGGTTATAAAAGCATAGGAGTGTAAAGGACAGTAAATAAACACCCCTGGAAACTGCATTATGACAAAAGGAGCAGATGTACCAGGCAATGGCAATGGACAGGTCGTGGAGAGGAGGTCTCCCAGTCCATGTAATGCTCCTGCCGTGCACACCACCCCATGCATACTACACATGCCCTCTTTGGTTCCTATAGGGAACAGAAACCTATCACGTCTGCCAGCTAAAGCTGATATCCCTTTGTCTGAGAAATAGTGTCCCTCATTCAGCACAATGACACCAAGGTTCAGGCAATCAGAATGGTAGAATGGATCATGCAATAAATGCAGCCTCATTAAAACAGTTCTCTATTTTTGCAACACGTTACACCAAAGCTGTCTGCTACTTTATGCAGAGAGAAGTGAAAAAAAGCAGAGATCATGCAGGGAGATGGTTTGAGGCCTTTCTGGAGGAATAAATTGATTAGAGCAAGAAACTTCATCTCTGTGAACTCCCATTAGCAGGGATCTAAAAATCAGCACTTCAAATTCCAAATCTGGTTGTCTTCAGAAGTTTCATTAAAAAACCACTGTTGACATCCACAACATACAGCTCTGCCTATTCTTTACATCCTACTACATTGTTACTGCCAGATCAGCTTTGTATTTCACTAGTTTATAAGCAAAGCTGAAGTTACAGCAAGATTGTTATTTTTCTGCAAAGTAATGGAACAATTGGGTTCATGAAGGTGTCCCACAAAAGCCATGCTGATTTGTAATATACTCATTAGAAGACTATTTACAAAGTTAACAGCAAAAATGCAGTTTCTACTATTAAGAAAATACCTGCAATGTGGTGTTATTCCACAATTTGCAACATCACCCACTGCAAGTTTTCTTAACCATGGTTGACTAGGAATCTTCCTCCATGTATTTGTGACCAACAACCTGGTCACAATTCACAAGGACAATTCAAGCCTTTGCCATCTTTTATCAGGGCTGCAATAAAATATGGTTAAGTCAGGCACAAAGTCTCTTGGTTTTTGAAGTTCACTGCAGTGCCGTTCCCCCACTACTCAGAATGGGCAAGGAAGCCCAACCAGCTGTCCCCATGCGCTGATGACTCTACACAGAACAGTGAAACAAAGCAAAGATTTTTTTTTTTTTGGTTCTTGTCCAGAATACCAGAAAGATCTCCACAAATTTCAAGTGAAGGTCAATATATGACAATTCTAATTCTCAAAACAGAATTGCTCACCGTAAGCGTAAAGCTGTGCGTGAGCAAAGCATATTTTCTGCGCAAAAAAGCAAAAGCAAAGAAGGTAACCAAGAAATAAAGTGATCTGAATTAAGAAGCAGCATTAAAAAATACACCAATAAGTGCAGAAGATGGACTGCATCAGGCAACCATGTACTCAGCATCTTGAATACTGAAAACACTGCTTATAGGTTTGCTGCTGACCTAGCAAAGATACATTTGGGTACCCTGGGAGCATTTAATGTCAAAAAGTACAGGATATCTCAAAAAAAGAACTGTAATTACATAAGTAGAGGCATATGTCTTTCAAGAATCTTCTTACTCCTTAGGAAGAGGCAAAGTTATGAACGAGAAATTATTTTGCTATTCTAGAAAATAAAGTAGATGTTATTTTGCAGGCTGAAAACTCTGATATATTTACTGAAGATAATTTAAATTTGTTGGTTTTATTCTAACAATTAAAAATAACTATCACCTTCAACATGAAAACTTTAGATTCCCTGTTTAAAAAATATTTCACTTTGAAAGAGAAATAATTTTAAATTTTCCATTTTTGGTGGGGGATGAGGTTTAAGAACTGCCTAAAAGCAATTCAAGAGAATGCCATTTTCAGCTTTGTGCCTTTCAGTCCATCTAATTGTATTTAGCAAATACTAAAAGACACTGAACAAAATATTACAGTAGTTCTTATTTTAGTACTTCATTAAAACAATAGTAGCCTAGTAGTCATCATTACTGTTTCCACCAGACTATCAGTTTCAACAGCCCTTTTCCAAGACAGTGGATTTCAGATCCCTTACCTTTTTTTACTCTTAAATTATTTTTTTTAACCTTGCTGCTACAGCTGCTTATCTCTTCTCAGAAAGCCTTTAAGGCAGACACCTGCACACATGAAAGTGCTACGCTATTAAAAAATTGCAGTAACAGGGCATAGCATTTCAGAAAATGAGGTAGTCTTCCCAGAACTAGAGAACCTCAGAAACTTCAGTCTATTTTGTTTGTCCTTTCATCAGAGAAACTCTATGTAGTTGTGACAAGGGACAATGCCAACAGGGGTATAACTGTACTAACAAGGCTGACATCCTGATCGAACAGCAGAAAGCAGCATATTTTATAAGCTGAGCGGGGGCTGGCATGCAGAAATCATTCGCATGCGCAGAAAGTCATTAGTGGGTACAACATTTTTCCCCCATCAGCACTGTGTAGGCCTATGCGGGCTGACGAAAGCATGAGTTTCAGCTAACCTGAAATTCTTATGCTTAAAAAAATAAAAACTTGAGTTTCAGAACTCATCTCTACAACCTGTTTTCTCAGTTTTGGGGGAATAAGCAGTAACACTTGCATATAAACAGATGAGGCTGCAGAGACCCAGGCACAGATAAGGTCGGCTTTGTACTAGCAGGTAGATGCTCTGTTCCACCAAAATTACAATTTCAGTACAAGGCAACAGAAGCTGAGTAAACACGAGCAAACAGTGAGACAATATTGTTCAGCAGCAGGAGAATAATCATATAAGGAATGACCGTGGTTTCCATGGTTGCCATGGTTGCAACCTCCTTTCTTTTGGGGCAGAGGAGAATTTTAAAGACGAAGTAAGACAGTCTTTGTGAAGAGCTCCTTTGCACTGGCCATACCAGGAATGTTCTTCATGAAAATACAATGATGAGCTGAGGAAGCAGAGGTTGGAAGCCAATAACTTGAGAAGTACAAGAGAAGACATGTAGAATAGAGACATGCCATGACAGACATTAAGAGTAGGATGAATGTGTTAGATAAATCCATAAAGTGATTCAAAAGACTGTACAGATAAACAGATTGAGACTACATAGGAGAAATAAATTTGTTTGCAAGGGCTCTTCTCAGCAAGAAGAACACTTAGGAGTGAAATCTACCCCTTAAGAGAACATGGAAGACTAGCCAAATGCTGTATTCATGATCCACCTAAATAGTAAAATAGAAAAGAAGCAGTAGTTGGTCTCATCTTTGTCCTCTAAACTGGGGTGAATTTCACTACAACCTGTTAAAAGATGTAAGTGATACAAGGGATAGGTAAAACAGAATCAAATGTATAAAATATACAAGCTGAAAATGCATAAAATTCTGAGGTTCGAGTCATGTCATTTGTAACTATATCCTAGTCCTGAAGTGATGAGAAAAAATGAGATTCTCAAGTTGACAATTGTTCTTAATTTTCCAGTTTGTTGCGTTTGGGATTGTGGTTACTATTTGTTAAAACCTGCAAGTACATGTCCCAGTTTGTGGGGAAAAAAAAATAATCAAAGCTGCAAAGATATTTTTCCTTACATATATATTTCGCCTACTGAGCAGAAATGTATGGACCTATCCAAGAAATCACTCCCAAGGTGATCTTTATATGATCCAGAAGTCTTGGGGTGTTAGCTTTATTCTTTGGAACTATTTAAGAAGTATTTTAATAAAGAAACATTGACAGACTGAAGCACACAATAGGCTCTTAAACCTCTCTATGGAGACCCATGCCTGTCCTTCGCACATGAAGGGCAGTGAATTCTAGTTGCTCAGCCTGGTGGATGAATAGAGTTAATAAATCTATAAGTAAGACAAAAAGCTCTGAAATATTTTTAAAGTTAAACTTAGCTAGATTCACTCCTAAATAACAATTCTATAGTTTTACAGGGTATATTATAGTTATACAGGGTATATATACAGGGTACAATCTTATAGTTTTACAGGGTATATTTTTAAGTGTTGATGCATTTGTTTTTGCAGGTGGTTAAAATATAATTTCTCAGAATCTTATTAGAAACAATGAATTAAATCCCACATAAGTTAGAGGAACTGCTAATTTGTGTTAAAAGCTTGTTGGGTTATTCTAATACTTTTAAGTATGTGATTTTTTTTTTCCAGCAGATTACTCTGCTATGAGAACAGCCCTTGTTAAAACATAATATGTTTCAGAAAAAAAAAAAATAAAGAATAGTGTGTTTAAATTGCAAGAGTCCTTTGTCAGTGATATTTTCATACTATGTTCTACTGCTAAATCTATTACTGTCTTATTTTTGACCTTGGTACACAGGATTGGAATTTACTGAACAGTCTGACCATAAAGCTTATCACAATGGAGATCCATTGCTTAATTAAAAGTGTGGCTAATTCTGTATGCGTGTTAATATTCAGGCATATTTTCATTGGGGAAAATTATTGTTTCTGGTCCCTAGCAGCTGTTCTGATCTGCTCCCAATCCTTTGCAGATGTAAAAACAAATCCCAGATCATAAAATTGCCGAGAGATTGTTTGATAGGCATATTATATAAGTGTGAAAAAAAATAAAATCAAACAAACATGCTGTGGCAGATGTGAGTCTTTCACAACTGCTGATTTGGATTAGTGTCTTTAATACAGAAATCCCAGTTGTGCTCTCCACCCCACTAATGTAAATAGACAGCAATTTTAAAATTACACTAAATAAAATTTCTCAGCAATAATTCTCATTGAGTCCTGTAAGCTCTTATGCAAGGCACACCAGCATAAGTGGTGATGATAAAATGGAAGTGAGAAGCAACAAATGAAAAAGTTTTGAACGGGATCACCTCAAAGACTACACAAAGACAAGTAGAGGGCAGAAGTAGAATGATGTCTGTCTATGAGACTTGGGAAAGGGGATGGAGAATGTCTATTTCGAGTGACATATGTACATCACCCTGCTCTCAACATTATACTCTCACTAGAAAATTCTTCTTCTGCCAAAATTCGGGAATATGGAGAATGCTGCATTCTGGAGCATTTCTGTCCAGCGAATGACAGTTTTACATACCTAGAACTTCGTGCTTTAAAATAAAAATATTGGCCTGACCACACTGAAATACACTCAGAAGCAACTCTAAAGTGATGTTTAACAGACGTGCTGGCAAGATTGACAAGATACAGAACAAATAACAAATTTATAAATAGACACCCAGCATGGGTACTGGCTAAGATTTAGCTGAAGCTAGTCATAAATAAGGTTTTAATAACACAATAACTTAACCCATTTCTAAGCAGATGTATAAAATAATGTCTGGAAGTAAAGCATATCTTTTTATTCGTGTATGGAAAATAAAGTTCTAAAAGTAAAGAAAATGCCATGAAGCTAGACTTCAACATTGTTTTAAAACAATATTTAGCTAAGGTTGCTACATACTCTTGGGTGCAAAAGGGACACAATTGTAACAAAATCAGAAACGTCACCCATGCTATAGGTGACTATATCCCTTACAAAATATGCTGCCTTCCCAGAAAAGAACTTAGTGCCAAATAGAATTACAAGTGAATTGGCTCTGATACAAAGTCAACCCACAGACGCAAACTGCATTTGATCTGAAAAATGTAGAAGCTGAAGCTAGTCAAGGAACAGACAGACGAAACTGAATATTTTGAAACCTGCTAATGAAACATTATAGTTGTTCATACCTAATGACTCCTGTGAATTAAGTATAATCACTTCAACAGAATCAGATCAGCGCAAAGTAAAACGAGATTTACAAACGAAAGCTGTACCTGGATAAAAACAAAGAAAAACAAAAATCCAGATAAGCAACAGAACGTTTATGTGTACATATAGAAGTGTCTGCAGGCCCAAATTTTTCAGACAAGCTGTTAAAGCGAAATAGATTAATCATTTGATAATTGCTCCAAGGCCAAAGAATTTTTAAGTGGTTTACTTCAGGAACTTTTAACAAGCAGGCAGTTAAACTGAGGACAGAAAAGTAATTCCAATATTTAAAATAGCCGGATACAAGGATAGCAGGCATTCCTGATGCAGATAGAAATAGGAAGATTCATTTTGTATGCTTCAATTGGTTGTTTTTCCAAAATGAGCCTTTAAACATAAGAAATGCATGGAACAACAAGAATTAAATGAACTCCAAGAACTGGAATCTTTGGGGATTATCTCAGAGCAAAGATGATATCCCACTGGGTGCTGAATGTAGCTTGCGTGTGTGAGATTCCTTGTGATGACCAAGCCTGCACAGTGACTGCAAATGATTGCAACTCAATATGCTTGATATACCTGCACTAGGTGCTCTATACGTTAACAGTCTTGTCATGCTATGACACAGTGACAAGCAAGCCTCCATCTACAAGATTTATATGTAAGACTGACAGAAGAGTGTTCTTTTTCTTCACCTCAATTTTCTATGTCAATAGAGGTGAAAACACTGCTGACCAGAAATAAGTCGCACTGGAGACCAAACTAATGAAAACAGAGGTTAAAACAAGGGTAAATTTATGTCTTTTAATGAGCATCTGAAGCTGAGCACAAGCCTGTAGCTTCGAGCATTATTACAATAGTCATAGCTAAAGAACAATTCAATTTTTGTTTTACCAGATGGATATCTCTGTCTAGGTACTTTTATGTTCTCTCTTATTGTATTTTCTAAGCATCTCACAGTTCTAATTGTATTTATCCACACAACATTTAAGTTGAGGCATCCTTTATCTAGTGACTTTTTAGCGCAATGCAGAAAGCCCTGGGAGGGAAGAGACTTTTCTCCCAAGAAAGTGACCCATTTGCTAAACCCAAGAGCCAGGCTCAGACCCACGCACTAACTCTCCGACTCCAGTTAACTGCTAGTCTCAGCTACACAGTTGCAAAACTTTGACAGAAGAGATGGAGAGTTCCCCTTCTCCATCAATATTTTTAACTGGGTAGGGAAAGAACAGTCTCCTGAGTAGCAGAAAATCTGAATTTAAACCACCGAAGCTGAATGCATATTTCATTTCCTAGGAGTGAGAAGAAAAATGTCTCTTTCCTCCAACAGGGACAATTTAGGAGCCCTAATTTCAAGAAAGCGCTTCAAGCTGTGAATGCTAGTTTTACATTGCTTGGTCCAAGAAAGTAATGAAGCTCTCTGGCAGAAGCCAGGCTGTAAACAAACCCTTTCTTCATGATTTTCCATCAGCAGATTGGGCACATCCCCAATCAGCATGTGAGCTGTGGTGAATGCTTTGCTGAATGTTTATAAAATAAGGTAATACTGAGTTTCCCAGCACTGAATGCTTTCTCTGCTTCTCATCCAAAGAAATTATGATTAGGCTTGCAAAACATCTAAAATGCCTATTATACATACTTGTCCTTTTCCCTGGGCATCTGCTCTTGGTCTCTGTTGGAGATTAGGTAACAGGGTACATGGGCAAGATTATAATTGCTTGGTTGAAGCCAGCATGGGTGTTTTATTACTGCAGTTTGAAATCACTCATTTAAAAGTGCTGAGATCCTCAGACCTCTGAAGTCATGTTATCTTTGTAGTGTCAACTTTCCACACATGTTCTCAACATAGCTATCCAAAAAAGGATCTTGTCTGGATCATACCAGCTACAAGTCTAAGCACTGTCAGGATCCATGAGGCAGCCATGTGCCCTTGTGGCCAAGAATGGGGTCCTGGCTGCATCAGGAGCAGTGTTGCAAGCAGGTCAAGGGAGGGGATCCTGCCCCTCTGCTCAGCTCTGGTGAGGCCACACCTGGAGTACTGGGTGCAGTTCTGGGCTCCCCAGGACAAGAGGGATGTGGAGCTTCTACAGAGGGTCCAGCGTAGAGCGACAAAGGGACTGGAGCATCTATCGTATGAGGAAAGACTAAGGGAGCTGGGTCTGTTTAGTCTGGAGAAGAGAAGACTGAGAGGGGATCTGATCAATATGTATAAACACCTGAGGGGAGAATGTAAAGAAGGCAGGGCCAAACTCTTCTTGGTGGTGACCACTGACAGGACAAGGGGTAATGGGCATAAATTAAAACACAGGCAGTTCCATCTCCATGAGAGGAAGAACTTCTTTCATGTGAGGGGACAGGCTGCCCAGAGAGGTTGTGGAGTCTCCTCCTCTGAAGATCTCCAAAACCTGCCTGGCTGCCACCCTGTGCCCCGTGCTCAGGGTGCTCCTGCTTGAGCAGGGTGGGTTGGACTAGATGATCTCTAGAGGTCCCTTCCAACTTTAACCATTCTGTGATTCTGTGATCAGTGATTCTGTGATCCACAGACCAACTGACTGTGATATACGCTCACAACCTTCTTAATTAAATGCACTCAGGACACATTTCCCATCACACACCACTAACCCCTTTCCAGTCATCCTCTTCCTGGTTCTGGCTTTCCCATAAACAGTATTTCAGAGGGAAAAACTCATAGCTCCTCTGGTAGAGTCCTACACATAAGACGTTTGGAGTGGGACTTTAAAACTTTCCTGTTGACCTCTCCCACTTCCAGATTCAAAGATACACAATGGCGACCATGAGGAGGTGGAGGGGGCTTGAGCAAAAAATACGGACAGGGGCTTTGAACTCAGCGCTCTTCAACCTTAATATTTGGGCACTTGCTAAGAATAGAGGTTTCCACCCTTGGGTACACCAAAGCAAGCTTAATGTACTGCACATAAACACTAATCAGAACAGGACCAAGAAAGACTTCTCCGCAGGTGATCTAACCACTGGATTATGGAGTCATATATCAGCACTCTGACCCAATAAATATTTAATTATTCCATATAAACTGGAATCACCCCAACAAGTAAGAGTAGAAGAATATCTGCTAGAAGAATGTGCAGTGCACTCTCATGGGTAAGAGAAGCACTATCAGCTCCTATTAAGCCAAGTAGGGAACTGGATTTTTTACATCCTTGGAAAAATTCCTAACCAAATAGTCTCTTCATAAGGAAAATTTTTTCAGCAGTGCCTTTATGTACACATTGCAAGAGAGGTCCTGCTTTGTCCTTACTTATAGAAAGGACACACATGTTTGTGCATGTGTATACATATGTATACATATAAATATATCTAGATATAGATTTTATATATATACATATAGAAAGAGATAGAGAGACAGATATAGTGTCTGTACTTTCAAGATGAATTACTTTCCTTAGTGCAGCAAGGTTTTTTGTTCGATAATCCAAGCCTCTAACCACATTTCTTTCCAGAAGAGTCTAAGCCAATGATACATTTCTCTCGACAAAGACTAGATTTTTCATTAGGACTTAGGATTTGTTGTTACTTGGGCATATTACCTCAAACAATGATTGTACTGAGGAAGAACAGTTCACAAAGGTCATTTGGAAAGAGTGAGAGGAAGGAAGTCAGAGAAACTGGAAGCTCACTTTATTATATGTGATAAGTTAAACACACATCTAAGTGCTCTTTGGAAGAGGGATGAATAAACTGTTCTCCATGTCCACTGGGGATTAGACAGGAAAAAATGAGTTGTAATTACAGTGAGGAATATCCCAGTTTGTCATTAGGAAAGACTTTCTAGCAGTGAGGGAATAAATTACCTGGAGAAGTTGTGGACTCTCCATCATGGGAGGTTTTAAAGACCAGATTAGGCAAACCTGTATCGGGAAGATTTACAATATAATTGATCTGCTTTAAGGCAGGAGTACGGACATCTCTTTCAGAGATCTCTTTCAGAGCTATATTCTAAGTTTCCTGCAACATGAATAGGACATAGGAGTTTTTCATTTATTACTTGATATGTCACATTCCCTGCCTGCTGTGTGTATATATAAAACAAATAAGAGCATTCACAAGCAGAGCTCAGTAGAGCTTTTTTTAGTGAATAGTGAATTTGCCTCAAAACATAGGTTCATTGATTCTGACAATACCTACCAATTTTAGTTGACTTTGTCAAGCAGAATTTACTGTAGGGAATAAAAAGGGGACAAATTCACACATACACACAAAAAGCCCATATATGTCCTTCTTTCTTCTTTTTTCACTAACACCCACCCACTGGAATTATTTTTGTCTATGGCATTTACAGCTCTGCCAGATACATTCCCACATATATTCAGTCTCTGTACTAGGTGAAATGCAAAAATAATATGATGGTCAGGAATATTTCATTTTGCCTCCGGAAACATCGACACCATCTATCATACTAATGAACAGTAAAATTGTCAATGGTGGGTTGAAAATCACAAGCATGGTTTTTAAATACATAGATAAGAAGACATATACCAGGCCATGCCAAAATGCCCATCGATTTCATCAGGGCTAGAAACTCATTAAGAGTCAACACCTGAAGAGCACAGAGTGACATTGTTTGTAGACAGAGGGCACAAAGTGCAACCACGCAATCACTCACGCTAATAATTTAGATACAATTGGCTGTAGTATATATGGTGAGCTAATGTATTCCCCTGACTTTTCACTTGCCTTTGCAAATGCCATTCAGAATTATAGTCCCTCAGTCTGGGAGATGAGGCACAAACTTCCCTGAGAATGATAGGAAGTTATAGGATGGATTATGACCCTTTCTTCTCTCTTAATTGATGAATATCCTGCCGAGTAGGCTGCAAGATCTAGCATGAGTTTATTTCAAACTGCTATTATGAGCAGAGATGCCTGATGAGAAGGTTTAGAAGTCTATTATCCCTGTAGAAAAAAGGGAGTATTGCAAACAACAATCCAAAAAGTTTTCTGTTACCCAAAAGACTGCATTTTAGAAAAGCAAATATGTCAATATCAATGGGTGGTCATAGAACACTTGACCTGGACTTTCAAGGTTTCACTCATTTTTCAATAAACACTTAATATCTCAAGATAAACAAAGAAAGAGAATCAATTTATATAGAAAAAATAATATATAGACAGCCAAGTAAGATTTCATTCAGAAGTAAGTGTCAAAAGAGGGGCAGCCTCTGGACCAAAGGATAATCCATGTACTTTTATTACAGAAATATCATTGTATTAGAAAAAGTACTTTGCTTTATTTTTTTTCTTTCCACATTTGGGACGTGATTGAGGACAGAGAAAAAGAAAGTACAATTCCATCACACCACATATAGGATAGGCCCTGAATGAGAACTTGTGTGATACATTAGATTATTCAGTTATATTTACTTAGAGCAACATCTCAGAGAGCAATGTACTGTATAGGATTTGTACAGCAGCTGGTAATTTCAGCATGTGCTAATCAGTTCTGATTCTAAACTGTTGATAGTATGTACTGCTGTCAAAAGAAGAAAACAAAAAAGCCTACACTTCTAGTCTAGTACATCTGAAGTAGGACCCTTAAAAGTATGCCTAGGTCTGAACTCAAAACTCTGTGCTCCCATTATACTGATGGAGCAGCTCTGAAAATGATGGCACCCTGGACTTTGGCTGTCAGCATCCAGACTTGAGCAGGTTATTCCAGTCTTTAAACTAGAGTTTTCTGCTCTTTTGCTTTGAATCTGAGTGTCATTTTCATGAGACCAGTAAAGACTGGAGTTAGCCCTATATTTCTATTAATAGCAATGTGAAATTCTGAGGTTAAATTCCCTTGGATAGGAGTAGAGGCATATCCCTTAGAGACAAGGACATTGAGAAAGATGAGGTTGAGGGTCAAATACTTTGATGAGCCTGGAAAGAAAAAAAGAGTGTGTGATCTACTGTCTTCTTCAGATGTTTCAAAAGATAACACACTGGAATGCACTTTCACCTTTATAAAACATCTAGCTTTGTGCAAAAAAGGACAGAAAAGAAAGGTTAGCTATCTGTGTCTTCAGTCCAGGACTCAATTTTTAAATCACACGTGGGATATACCCTGCATTAATGTTTAGTCTCATTTATTCTGATTTTGTTCAAAATCTGAATGCTTGGTCTCATTAGTTCTGAATGCTTCTTTTGCTAATTAGGTTTTACAATAATCTCTTCCATACCTTCAGAGATGTTTGTTCTAGATGCTTGCAACTCTGATTTATCTTTTGAAAGATGCCCAATCTATTTCAGTCTTGCTAACTGAGAAGAGAATATTTGCTTATTTTTTTGGAAATGCAATCATGTGGTTGCCAAACAGGTAGTTCAGACTACCAATTTAGTTAATAGTTAAAAATCTGGAAGCAGACAGAGGTAAACTGAAACTGTGTCAAATAAAGGTTTCAGATCCATCCACTGCCTGCAGAAAAGAAGGCAAAGTGTGTAACCATTTTCTACTTATCTCTTCCTCATATAAAGACTATTTGTGTTGATGGCTCTGAGCACTTGGTCTAAATAAAAGTTCTGGCCTAATGTCAGGCCCACACATGTAAAAAGTCTGATTACAATTTGTAGACAAGATACTATCGCAGGAGCACTAATAATCTCTGCTTTTATGAGCAAGTGAAGGGCATTTATTCTCTTTTGGGACTAATCACAGACACCAAAGATAAGGTAAAATATGTGAAGCATAAAGAAAAAGAATTCTTTTATTCTCCTTTTCACAGATGGCAAATGGAAGGAAGAAGAATTTAGAAATATATTCAAGGTCAGAGAGAAAACACTATATGTCTTCCATATCCTAATCTAATTTCTTAATTAAGGCAATTCCTTCAATCTGATAAAACATAGAATGACATTTTTCAGGCTTGAGTCATCTGACCCTTTATGTGTATTTTAACTCTTCATCTGTTAAAGTACCTCTTTTTTTTCCTGCCGATTTTCATGGCCTGTAGCAGGAGATGTTGTCTTCTCCCATTTCTCTGCAACTTCATTTGCTTCTTCTATTTTTTGCTCATAACTTTTCTGGGAGTTTAGTAGTGTCACTTCATAAAACTCTTGAATATCTGTTTACAAAGAGGAAGAATTGCAAGACATTACTTGATATATTGTCTTTAGCATCCCCAGTATTTATCTTTGACTGATACGTATTTACACATTTTTAGAAGATACATGATAATGATAAACACATATTACATTTCTGGCAGAAAGCA
This sequence comes from Nothocercus julius, assembly GCA_013398735.1. Lineage (NCBI taxonomy): Eukaryota > Metazoa > Chordata > Aves > Tinamiformes > Tinamidae > Nothocercus > Nothocercus julius. The sequence goes on from VZSV01000042.1 coordinate 5,164,078, forward strand.
CCAATACACTCTTTTTCTTTTTTTTTTCTAAAATGTCAGTGAGATTCCTGAGAAATGATTTAAACAGTTTCTTATGAATCATTTCAAAGAAATAAAGGAATATGTATGAGAAGAGACTCAAAGAACATCTTATGCTCACACCTGAATAATAGCTGTAGGATAGACCATTATACAAGAATAAGTAATTCAAATAATTTTGATCAGTTAACCAGATAAAACAGCTTAAGAGAAGCTGCTTATCAGACACCTCCTCCAGCATTTGAGCCCCTCTCAGCCCCAGCTGCAGGTGCACTAAGGAAAAAAAACGGAGTAGAAGAGAGGACTAGAAGAAAGATTTTGTGGGCTAAACACTTCATACCTGTAGCCATTCAAAAGTTATTAATCAATGCTTGGGTTCAACCAAGAGTCAGTAGTAAATCATATCTTTTTATTGTATGTTAATCACAATGTTATTCATATGTACTTCCTATCTTACAGATAGGCAAGATTCAGCATTAAAAACACTTTCATAGAAGCCTGTGCATGTAACTGTCAAAAAAGGATAAGAGAGAAGTATTTTCCCTTCTTGGGGCAAGATTTCAGTCATAGGGGTACCATGTGGTCTAACAGATGTACTTGACTCACTAAAGAAAAACGAAGAAACAAAGAAAAAAACCTTTTCATTAGGAAGGATGGTCAGGCCTCCTCTTAGATAAAAATAAATAAATAAATAGATAAAATAAAAAACACTTTCAGGGAGAAAGATTATATCTCTCTAGACACCCTCTGGGACTTCAAATGAGGGACTGGGTACAAAAATTATTTTTTCAAGAGCTACTCTCTCTAATGAGTGCTATCTGGGGCACAAAGAGTGCAGGAAGGCAAAACCCTCGACAGGTAGCAGTCAGGAAAGCTGCAGCAAGTCTAGCAGAGAAGTGGAGAGAGAAGCCTTTCCAATCTTAGAGGAAAGGGAAGGCTCAAGCTCATTTTGCTCACACAGTGTCTTTCATAGACACTTGTGATTTTGTTCTTTATTTTCTGTTTTGTGAAGTATTTACATGTTACCTTAAATTAGGTTGAGTTAAAAGTAACCCAGGGTTACCCAGACAAAATCACTTTATAGAGGCTGCCATGAGTCTATACCTCCTGTACTGAGGGTTCGGAGTCCTAAAATCCTGGGATAGTCCTGCATGTCTAAAAGGAAAGAATATGTGCTCAGGCAAAACTTGATGAGCCAGAGGAGAAAAACCTTCCCACATTAAACATACAGTTTGTCTGGTAAGCAGGAAAATATTGGGGTTGTGTCTGCACTTCAAAAACAACGAGAGATTTTTTTCCTACAGGGTTATATCATATATCTGGACCAGGATTGTTTCTGGGTGTAATAAATAAGGTTATTTATTATGTACATAGGAAGTACATTTCCATTTTCTCTTACATGTTGTCTCCTACTATAAGAGGATGAACTGGACTTCATGTGGGTAGGCAGAACGGAAAGAGCAGAAGGCACGGAGGTACCCTGAGGTTCTGCCTCTTTCAAAGACCACCCAAAAGCAGTCGGCAGGGTCTGTGCTCCTCCTCACTTCAGGTTTCTTTGCAAATCACAGCGAGTTATTCTTCGCTCTATAGTAGCACCTGAAACTGAACTTTCCTTCAGATTCCTTTTTCTGCTTTTGTTATGATGTACATTATTTCTAATGGGGAAAAAAAACAGGTTTTTAATTTTACCATTAATAACACCAATCCATTGAAAGTACCTGTTGAGTTGTATTTTACAGTTCTGAAAAGAAATTTGCTGAATGATACAAATATAAATAGTTGCAGGAATTCATATTTCTTAATACTAAAAGCCACCTGGCATCTCTACCAATAAAACTAAGAGCCACTTTTAAAGTGAAATGGTATATGGTGGCTGTGATGAGAATGCAAGTGTGGGGGGATTTTTTTCTATCATTTGAATATTCACAGTAGAGCATCATCTGTAATATATGGTTTGATGGCAGGTCAATTTATATTGTAGCTGCAAATAAAACATACTGGACTGGTATGTGATTATCTCTAGATAAATATTTGGCATAAATAAATTGTGAATTGACAGAAATTGCCCTGTGGCACTGGAGCTGGCATAGCTATAGTGATTAGAGTATTAATTGGGTTGACAGTAGTCAGTCAAGGAAGAACAAACCAGAGCTTTCAGTCTGACTTTAAATACTACTTTGCCCTAGCGGTTTCATTAAAAATAAAGCGTGAGCCATGTGTGCATGTGTATGCATGTGCACAAAATGAATCTAAAAAAACTCAGTCTCTTTTCAAAGGTCCTTGTCTTTACTGAGAAGACCGTACGTTTCTTTCAGTAGAATAAAGATCACTGGTGTTGAGAGAAGAACTTCTCAGCATACTTATGTAGCTATGGATTCACTTAATTGGTTGCTTTGTTATTCCATAAGCCAAAATTGCAATTTCTATGGAAAAGCAGTAACTTGCAGTCAGTCAGTGTCAGCATAAAATAGAGTCTATAATTTGTTCTGAATAAAATCTGCTCTATCATGTGATCTCCATTATGTTACAGGTACAATCAATTGCTAGGAGGAAGAAAGCAGCTGAACACTATTGAGGATGGGAGAAGAGATGCAAGGGCTGGGATGGAATCAAGCAGTTATGAAATCGAGTTTGGAACTGAGACCATAAAAAGTAGAATCATAGAATCACAGAATCCTTAAGGTTGGAAGGGACCTCTAGAGATCATCTAGTCCAACCCCCCTGCACACGCAGGGTCACCTACAGCATGTGGCTCAGGACTGCGTCCAAGCGGGTTTGGAAGATCTCCAGACAAGGAGACTCCACAACCTCCCTGGGCAGCCTCTTCCAGGGCTCTGTCACCCTCACTGTCAAGAAATTTTTCCTAAAGTTCCCGTGGAAATTTTGGTGCTTCAGTTTGTGGCCATTTCCTCTAGTCCTCTCAGTGGCCACCACTGAGAAGAGGCCAACCCCATCCTCCTCGCTGCCTCCCTTGAGGTACTTATAGGCACTGATCAGGTCTCCTCTCAGCCTTCTCTTCTCCAGGCTGAACAGGCCCAGCTCTCTCAGCCTTTCCTCATAGGGCAGATGTTCCAGG